>LQNS02277219.1:78954-94369 GCA_001587735.2 Parhyale hawaiensis
AAAGTTGCGAAGGAAACACCTCTGCCAACTGTGAAAATGCGAGAATTTTACAAGTTCACTCAAGGGAAAGATGACCTTTGTCTCCAAATCGACCCTAACGTGACCCTGTTCCTTGTTTATTTCGTGGAACGGCTCTAAATGCGAAAGAAACTTGCAGTATTGTCGTGATACCTGGACCTACCCGAGTTAAAGTAGACGTTGCTATGCTTCTCCAAGGTCGTGGCTTGTTTTCAGTGCAGATTTTTGTGTGAGGTCACTCAAAACGACGGCCCTGGTATCTATTTTTGGACTATTCATGGAATTCATTAGCCACGTCATTCAATATTTCAAGTTTGTCTCCTGTCACAATCAGGGTGAGTATATGAAAATATTTTCATTACGTAAATGAGGTCACAGACCTACGGTTTGAGCTTTTTGGGGTGCCGAGGTGCGGAACGCAGCGTCACGTGAACGAAATTTACTTCACTCTTGCTGTAGTTCGTTCATCTTTTGGTTTTTCAAAGTTTAGTCTCCTTATTAAATTTTATCAACTTCAAAACTGAGTTCGTTACAAAAGGCTGGAATTGCAATGCGACAAACCGAGACCTTGAGCAGGCAGACGGAATCTTGCGAAAAATAAAGATAATGTGTCAAACGCTAATGCAGCGCTCTCATATATTGGAGTGTTTATTAATCGTCGCTCTTTAGGCTATGGTGTATTGCTACGAGTGCTTTTATGTCAGTAGGAATTTAATAGGGCAACAAAGCATCGTAGCAACCGACAAAGCTTGATACGCATGAGTGACGAATACGGTTGGCTACAGGAGAATGTCAGAGAGTTTATTTAGCTGCTTCACTTATCTCGACCGTTGACTCCAATGTTAAAATTTTTGCCAATGTATCGATTGCTCTAAATTATTTGCTTGCGAAAAAAAAAAACTTCAGGAACGAAGCTACCGAAGTAACTTGGGATGCAAAATTTCTCAATCTTAACCGCAGACAATAACTAGGAACCATCCGAGGCCTTCAGAGCAATTCAAGTAAACGCAGAGCTTTTTAAATCAGGAAGGGAACCCCTGTTATGAAAGTCCCAGTTTACTTCACAGCATACTAATGATGTTACTCTACTTTATAATTATGTTTAATTAGTCCTTCAAATGAGATGAGTACTGGTGATATGTAATGCCATTGTACCTAAAAAATTATGCAGATTATATCAAAACGAAAAATATTAGGAGTTGCATACTCTTTGTGATACCCAAGTTAGGCAAGGTGTGATCTAGCGTAATGAATCTACGGAATTTCATCCCCATATTTAAGTTACTTTTAATTCGTTCTCCGTATGATAAAAAAAAACAATAGAGTATTATTTTTCTCGATCAGATCTTAAGCTAAGAAAATAGTATTCGTGATTTGAAAAACTAGAGTACAGTAAACATGAATTTGTACCAAAAACTTCATAAATACACTGAGAATAAGTTTTTTATCGGTTTTGCGCTAGTACACTAAACTGCTGCATTACAGCTGGAATGGCCGCTGGAATGGCCGCATCGGCAAAAAAGATAATACGTTTTAATGACTGGGGCAGGGAAGTTGTAATACACTGGAATGTCCTATGTACGGGAATAGTCGATGTGCGGTAAAACAGCTGCTACTCTGCAGTGGCGGGAGATACGGTGGAATAGACTGATGCACTTGAATGACTGATGCCACTTGATTCCTAATTTATTAGAGTACCTGGTATATGGGGATGGCTAATGCGCTAGGTTGGCTGGGATGGTAGAATGCTTGATGAACTGGAATGATTAATAAACAGGAATGACTGATAGATTGGAATGGCTAAAATTATGAAATGACTGATACGCTGGTAGGCTAATGAAGTGTAAGGGCTAATGAATTGGAACAGCCAGTGCAGTTCAAAGCTGATGCAGTGTTATGGACGATCTCTAGAATGGCTAGAGCCCTGGAATGATTGTTGCACTGGAGATGCAAACTAACTGAACTGCGGCTATAATAGCATATTAAAGTCACTGAATGGTAAAAGCTTCCACATGCTGAAACCATTAAATGACTGATACCCTTGAATGATTAATGCACTGAGCATCGAATGGAAATGCACCTGAGTACCGAATGCGATGGAATGGTGGAACCATTACCTGGCAAGTGTTTTTGGACCAACAAGTGCGCCACAACGTGTGATGCACTGAAATAGACTGAAACACTGCAATGGCTGCAGCATCACAACGGTTGTTGCATCGCATTAGTTAAAACGCTACAAATGTTGAAGCCCTACCTGGTCTAAAGCAGGACTACGGTTGAAGCTCCACAATGGCTGAAGCACAGATGTTGAGACATTCTCAACGACTGAACTTTCATAATGGCTGAAATACTATAATAGCTGAACTTTCATAATGGTTGAAATACTAAAAGAGCTGAAGCGCCACAATGGCTGAAGTACTGCATTAATTGAAGCATTACAGTACCCGCATATGTTCGTGTAGGCACAGCTAAGTGTGCCGTGCTGAAAGAGAGCTCACAATCACGCATAGCGACTTCTAGTGTCACGTAGAGGGATGCAACTCTGCTCTGGGCCACACCCGCTTGGATCGTTATCAAATTGATATAAATTGTATGGCATGATTGCACATAGCTTTTTTTTACTTTTCAAGGTTAGCCTTTTATAGGGCTTATTGGGCTGTCAATCTACTTCGTGGTCTTCGTGTCCGGGTTGTGTAATATAGACCTTACACAGAGCTATTCTGTGATCTCGGATCTTTTTTTTTTTTCATTCTTCTGTTTTCTCCACCCGCTGGGCTGGTTGCGTGGGTGTTTGTTAACTTCATGGAGTTTCTTTGTTCCTACGTCGCCAGTCTGGTGTGATTTAATAATAATAATCACTAGATATCTTAGCGGCATAATAATATCGATCTTGCCGATTTTGATCACAATCTAATTGTTTGGTTGAAACTATAGCTAACATACCTCAACTTTTGTAAAATTTGTTAGATATCGTTTGGCAGTTCTCTCTTTCTATATTTTTCAAGTCAGCCATCTAAATTCCTCTAGAGACACCGTCTAAGGCACCACAAGCTAGGCCTCATCAAGTACCAGAACGGCTTCTGGTATACTTGGCAATATTATATTGATCCGCTCTGGTAGTGCCAGCGTGGCACCAGATGCCAAAGTGGTGACCTCCTTGTTTCTAGCCGAGCACATTGCGTCTCTCACGTAGCGTTCACCACGTGCTTACCACATGGTAGCCAGGTAACTGATCCAGTATAATAATAAGCTGGAATTTTTATCGGCTCACTTAATTTCAGAGATCAATTTCCGTCTGGCGCCCATCAAGTGACACGCAAGAGCCACGTAAAGACTACGTGATTCCCATGAAGGGCCTTGCCCGCCGAAAGTGTGATCAAAGAACAGTTGTGTGAACGTGTTGAAGTTAATATTGAGAGGCTCTTTGAGAATTCGTCGTCATCCTTCTTCTGATCTGTCGTTACTGGAGGGTGGCCCTAAAAATCGTCACTTCTTGTGAAATAAGAACTTGAGCAGTCGTTCTTGGTGGATCACGCCTTGAATCACTCAACTGACGAAGTTTTTGTCATTTTTAACCCTAACAGTGTAATTTTATTCTCAAGTCATAAAATACCATATTAAATCCATAGCATTACTATGGATGCCTATCTGTCTGACTCTCATCAAGATTACTCAAAAAGTTAGGGATGGATTTTTATGAAATTTACATGAGTTGTTAGGTATATTATGAAGAGTAAATGATCAGTTTTTGTAATGATCCGTTTGTCTCTTTGTTTGTTCGTCACTGTTTTTTATTTTATGCTTGTTAGCACAATAACTCAAAAAATAATGAATGGATCATCATGAAGTTTATAGGAGTCGTTAGTAATGTTAAAAGACATAAATAATCAAAGTTTGGTGCACATCGTTTTGATGGGTTGTGAATTTGACTCATGTTTATCAAAATCCTTGTTAGTAGCATAGCTCAAAAAGTTATGAACGGATCTTCAAAAAATTACTGGAGCTGTAACACTATTGAAGGGCACAAATGTTTAGACTTTGGTGTTGATGCAAAGAAACGGATACTCCCAGAGTGCTCTAGTTTTCATTATTAATGTTCGGATGAGAGGCCTACGTCGGACGTTTTCAGTTCAGCTTGAGCTGGCAATTCCGCCTTAGCCACACTCTTTATTTTTTTTTGCAAATTGGCCCAAGGTTGTGATCGCCGGTTTTCGCTGGGCCTCATATGTTTATCATCTGGGCTTCGTCACGTGGATACAGAGTGGCAGGCACGTGATATATAGACCTTGGTAGCCACACGAAGCTCAGTTTAATGTGCTGATCGCCATGCACCTCTGGTCAATTTGCTAGGCAAGGATTCACGATGAAGCTGTCAACACGACACGGGACCAATATGGCTGTAACGACGTGGTACCTGCGTGACACAACCGTCAACGCTTTACCTACGTGACGACTATGTGGGTCCAATGTGATAGTGACAGATGGTACCATATTGAAGCGCAAGCTATCAACTGGACAGTTAATGCAAACCCACTTACCACTTGGGGGAGGGTCCCTACGATCATCTTAAGGTTCTTAACTGCATTTTTGACTTGTTTATTCTTCTTTAAATGCGAAAACGGGACACGAAAGACACAGTGACTGACATAATACCATAATTTTTTGCGGATAAAGTTACAAGCCAGGCGAAAAATTTCTATTAGTAATGCAAAATAGCAGAAGAGCGCTGTTCTGTTTGTAGCCATTGCAGTCATTCTCCATCTTTTCTTCTCAGTGTGTTACTAGCTGAATATTGGTATAATTATGTAGTACAGTATGTCGTGATACTTTGCTATAGAGTTGATAAATATTTTGAAGATCAAAACTGCTCAAGTCCCGAATGAGTTACTATATATTATATATATATATAACAGTTTGTGTTCTTTCGCCATAGTTGGGCTCATTTACATTTTTTTTAAAAAGAAAAACCTTTCGTTAGTTATAAAGGCTCATATCCTGTATGAGAAATAAGTCAAGGCACATTCAAAAAGGTATATGTTTTTTTAGAGAAGTTGGTCGTATTCATTCAGCTATTTATGTTTATATAACTTATATATCGCTGAAACTTTGCGCAACGGTGGTATTTTGAATTAAAATACATTATTTAACAGAATTATATTGAAGGATTGTTTGCAAATTATAGTCGGCATCCCATGATATAATAATACAGTTTATTTCAGTCGCTTGCTGTTTGTTTGCTTGTTGACTGGCATGCACGTCCCGATGCAAAGTATTAGAAACGAAAAAATTCATGTTTTCAGAGGCAAGATGGTCGAGATTCGCACTGATGATATTTGAAAATTAATACTGATCAAGACCTCTGAACTACTTCCACTGTAAGTGGTAGCTTAAATAGTAGGTCACACCTCCTGCTACGATTTTTTTTTTGTTTCCCACACTCACAATGCGTAAATGGAATAAAAAATCAAAGATACTGAGAGAAAAATATTCTTAAGAATTGTTTCACTAGAAAGAGTGGAGGAAACGATGGCTTTATTGAAATGATTTTCTTCTGTCATTTCAGGACGGCATAGGCCTTTAGTTGCCAGTATAATACAGAAGAACAAATTAAAACCGAGCCTTTACGACGTGCAGTGGTCTTGCCCCTTAATTAAAGATAACCCCAACAGACGACCTTATCTGCAACTAATGTTAATGGAGAGTAACTTCGTACGACTAGTGTATCATCTTTTATGTATCTTATTTTAGAATGTTGGTAATGACCTATAGGGTCGAAACGTTCAAATCTAAATCTAAGTTTAACAATATTCATGACATCTATCGTGTTTGCCCTGAGCTTCATTTTAAACAACCAAAGTTGACAAATAATTTTTAAGAGTTTCTTTGCCAACAGTTACCACTCTGCTGGCTTGAATCACGACTAATATGTTTGAACTGTGAAGAGTAGTACCTTACCTTTGATACCTTTGATGATACTTCGGACGAGGTCCAGGCGACGTTACGCACGCGGCCTATCTTGTGCAGAGGTGATGCTGAAGACCGTGACTAGCAGGATGGCTAACAGCGAGTTATCCCCACAGTTCACGTAGCCGCTTACAGCAGGTTTATCTGGCACTTTCAGTAAGCATGCGTCCAGTAACTCTTTAAATTTCGCAGTCTCTGTACCGGTGACATTTCGAATGTGACAAGGCATTTTTTTGAATAATTTCGCCCCTCGGATTACGAAACTATTAGAATACTTTGTGGCTATCGCATCACCACCAGTTTTGATCGGAATGCGCACCTCACAAGCGCGACCAATACGGTTTGAGTGTCTGGCCTGGATTCGCTCATTGACATTGACAGTAATTCTTTCTAGAATTTTCCAAATATATATGATCGTAAAGCACTCGAATCTCCTTTGAATTGAGGGATTACAATTATATTCCGCCTTTGTTAGACTTCTGGCTGCAGTAGTAATAGAGATGCAGGATATTGCCCCTCGTTAATACTGCTCTAAAATAAATATTGTTCAATCACTTCATTGTAGTGAGGTGTGTTGTAATCACAACCCAATTGGGCAACCGCAGTCTTCAAAATGGTAACTGTAGTACGAAAAGCGGTTGTGAGAGGGCCATCTGTGGACGAGCGGTGCAACAATTATCAAATTCCGCATTTAGTGGATCAACTCTGATTCTTCGAAACTTTTTTATTTGTGAACCGATTGGTCTGAAACTTGTTCAGTATGTGTAGTATATGTAATTTTGGAAAAGAAATAAGTTTTGTTCATACGCCTTTTTTACTTAGGCCTTAGTTTTTGAGATAATGGGAAATTTATATGCTTTTAATTTTTTTAGAATTTCAAAAGAATAGATGTCAATGATTGTTCATACTAGGAAAAAGCAAAGATAGTTTTGGAATCATTGAAACATTCCTAAAGAATTTATATGGGCAAGATTTTCCAATATCTGTTTAGTTTTCTTTTGATATACGATTTTTGATTGCTAGCTGATATATAGTAAATGAAAAGAAAATTTTTGGTTTTGAGCTGAATTAAAAAAAAAAAAACATGAGGGCAGAAATGGAAAACGAGCCTCTATAACTTTTTAATGAATGTTTCTAGGATTCCAAAACTGTCTTTTTTCATAGCATGAAAACGTTTTGACTTCTATTATCTTTTAGATGAAAAAGTTACATTATACAAGAGAGACAAAAAACGAGAAATATTGTGGTGAAATATCATATACTTGCACTTTTTTGCTCTACGAACGGAATTTGAATGCTGTATTCATGCTGTATTAGAATCTAAAAATAGAATAATATCATAATTTCATGATTTTTGACCCTACCCTTCCCAACGGCCTCCCGTTAGGACCCCTCTTTGGAGGTACCCTATATATATATCTATATATACATATATTTCCCATTATCTCAAAAAAACTAAGGCTTAAGTCAGAAAAATTGTAGGAGCAAAATGTGTCCCTTTTTAAAAAATACATATAATATGCAAATTTCAGAACAATCGGTTCACATATGGTAACCTTGATCCTCTGCTTCCACACCTTTCGACCCCTATGCGGGAGGGGGGGGGTTAGGGCCCCTAGCTCCATAAAATTGTAGGACACACTTTCACACTAGCTTAGGATTCTTTTTCAATAAAAAAAAGGAAAAAAATACTAATTGACCAAAATCGTGAGCTGATTCCCTTGAGGGTAATTGCATCGACGGCAGTTCGATAGAGAGTAAACGTGTTTGTTTATTTTGGCTCTTTAGTTTGCTGATTTTTCATTTCTATGATTCTTTGGTTCCCGGTAGGTGAAGTAGTTGTTTCTGAGCTGCTCGCTATCTACCTTCCACCGTAACCAGTGTCTCAATCATCATCACCGCCTCTTGGGTTATGATTGAGACACAATTTGTGAGAGGCAGGGTTACCGGTGCAGCACCGGTAACCAAAGAAATGGCGATTACAACACATCTCTGAAAATAAAATAAAAACTTTGTACCCCTTTGATGTCACATTTAATATCATGACAGTGTGTTTGTTAAAAGCCTGCTCAAGAAGTACTCTAAACAAATGGCTTCTCAATGGGAAACGTAGGCAAATATGTTCCAACGAATACAGCACAGGAAGAAAATTTCTGTAGTTATGAGAAAAATAAGCGAACAAACCAATTTGAGTAGAACTATGATGGTTAAAGTCATTGGAAGATTGAGTCATCCTCAATTATGTGAACTAGCTGGAAGAAGTGTTCTTCAGTGATATCTAAGATCCTTATCATCCTAATTTTCCCGTACCTAATACTGAAGGAACCCGTGAAAATTTTATAGAACAAAAGGACTGTTCCTCAATAATGATAACCTCAGACTCGTATCGTGCATACGAAGGGTGGAAAGCGTTTCAAAACAAGCGAGCAGCAACATCAGCTTAACTTTGAACTTGACTCCATCTCCTATTGATCTCTTCCCAGGTTGTAAGAAGAATACCTCAAGGATGCCTTAATGACAAATTAAATAAATAATTAATCTAATACTGTTATGTATTCATATGTTTTTAGAGATTTGTATCTTTCGTGCCGTGCTCCAAACGAAATAAGCAAAAAATGGGTCAGGATACAGATTCTTTAATTATGTTGCGCTTTGAAGGAAATCGATAGGCGAAAATTAGACCAGGCTACAGAAGATGTTCAGAGTGGAATCCCTGACCTTATAACTGAATACACCTCCTGCTCAGCCAACGCTGAAACAAAAAATTAAAAACAAATAATGAAGAAATTTACAGCTACTCTTAGCGAGGCCATGGGGTCTGATTCTTGTTATTTTCTTCATACACGAAGCTATACTATTTGCTCCCAGTTCACGGCTTACAAATGGAGTAAATGATGATCAGCGAAGCACAGGAGAGGCAATTTTTCACGAGCAGTTGAAACAGATTTTTTCACCTTACTTTCTTCCTCTGAAAACGTAGTTTACGCTTGGGCAGAAAACGTCGATGCGCTGAAGACGTATGATACGTACCGTAGACAAGATATGCAGCGGAGAATATAATTAATTTCAGTGATGATTCACTGTTGGCCAATATAAACTGATCTTTTCATATGCCATCAAAAGCTGGTTTTCAGTATACCGTTCAGGCAGATTGAAACAGAGCGCACTTATCTCTGGCAATTTGAGTTGACTGTTGTAGTGCATCCTTAGCAAGCATATTAGTAACGAAACTATGTGGAAGGATCGTCACAAATTTCTTGCTGTCATTTTTGACATGACGGTACTTCAGCTTAGGTAAATAATCCATAGTTTAAAATCCACAGCTTTGCTTTGTGTTGAACCTTCACTTACACGTATAATAAAAAATTTGACTAAGTTATGGCAAGAATATTTCAATGGCATAGTAATTTAGTTTGTTACTTTACTTACGGGAAAATAGTGACAATCGCAGAGCGCACGTTACTCGCTTCTTGAGCCACTTGTCACGATTAGTTTCCAACGGACTAGCGTAATATAAAAATTAGTATGTGTAATGAGAGAAATTTTCGGCCGCAGCTCGTACGTTTCTCTTGACGTACCGAATATTTAGCCTTCATTGTATACTGTTGATTGCATTGAATACTCTAGAGCAATGAAAAGAAGTCTTGGGTAACACATGCACATGCATAAATAATCTACTGTATCATCGTTGCTGTTTTGAGGTTGGCTGCATTGTTCAAAATCAACAAAATGTGTAGCGGATAATAATAGGAAGATGAACTAATGGTTTAGTTTTACATTGAAAAAATCGACTTTTAAAAACATGTACACAAAAATTTACGTTGAGAATGATACGAATTCAGGCAGAACGTGCATGTCTTGCCGCATCATGGCCATTTTTAGTCTAGTGATGGCATCTACTAAATAAGTTGCCACAAATAGCTACTTCAGTGCGTTGCCACTAAGTCAACCATTGTGTCCATCATTGTTTCTTTCACTTGTACTTCTTGCGGTAAAAAAATGACGGCAGAAGATTTGCGATGATTATTAATGCATCATCCTTTCGTTAATTTGATTGTAAGGGTTGCTATGCAACTGCTATTGGTAGTGATGGGAAGTAGTGAGCGCACTCGGTTGCAATTTGCTAATCAGTGCAATTCTTCCAGCCGTTACTGGCCTCCAATGAATACTCAGGCAGTCAAGTATCACTGAAAAATTAGTGCCCCAACGCATCACTGATACGGCAAGATATCGCATCTGTAGAAACTTTTTCGCTTGCCCGAAAAGCTGTACAATCAAGAGCGAGCAAAGTGTTTAAAAAAAAAAAAACACACAACTGCAATGACACCTCTATTCCCTTCTTTCCTCTGAAGAATTTCTTTCCCGATAATCACCTGCTCAATCTGTTCTTTATGAACTGATAGATGTGCGAGGAAATAAAATTCGGGATCCATGCGAGTATCAAGAAATATTTCAGACATCTTTGTGTCTGATTTCAAATTAATGAGGCAAGAAGGGAATTCAGTTTTGCGGAATCCTTGCCAACATATTCAACCAGGTCTAATTATTGCCCATCGGTTTTTAACAGAGCGTGACGAGATGCATTCAATTTTTACCCTGACCTTTTTTCACCTCTCTATTTTCTGCACGCGTGACTGATACTAGGCAGGTAAATCAATAGATAAGCAGCTAGCTATGTACGCATTGGTCGATCATAGTATTTTGTTTTTAATGGTTTAAGTAAAATCAATTGCTTTATTACAAATTACTATCCTAACATTTCTTATTGAAGCGAATGTCTGGACAACAGTGTCGCAAGTGTAAGCAATGTTTGTTCGAGGCCCAGTCAAGGTAGTTTTCTATAAGCCTTGGGTCAGTGTCTGTCATGCTCTCATCGTGTGAGGACCTGTGCTGCGGGCTGTAGGTTTCTACGCGGGTTCTAGAGATATTTGTTTATTCACAAAATTAGGTGAAAATGGTTGATTTAACCGCTAAACAAACTTAACTTCGAGATATCTTGTTTTGCGCTTCCCAGTATTTGTGTGTTAATCCTACTAAACTGTAGGAATTAAAAAAAAAGTTCGTTCTGGAGATAACATTTATTGGCATTCAAGTTGTAAGTATGAATTGTCTATTTTAATATGATAGTGATGATTTGCCACGCTGCTACCTCATTAAATTGCATTTTACAGATGGAGGTTGTAAGAAATTTTGGATATAAAAAATTTGTATAGTTGATCCTAGCTGTCGATAAAGGCTGTATGTATATCTACTCCTCTAGACTTAATAGTGGGATATTTTGGTAACTTCCATTCTTAGTGATATCCAAAATTTTCTCTTCAAACGTTGAAGGTCAATCACAGTTTTATGCCATTGCAAGGTCGACTTTTCAGAGGTTTATTTAGTACTAGACGACCCGTGACCCGTTGGGTCGTCATTGCGATCGTCTTCGCTTTCGCAGAGAAGCAAGGGTTATTTAGCTGGGCATAGACCACCCGATATTCGGCTGTGTTCTTCTCGTCAAAGAGCGGCCCGTTCGGTTCACTATCAACAGATTCTCTGCTTCTCTAACGAATATTCAAGATCCAGGTCGTAAGTAAAGTCAAATTATTAGGGGGGATTACCCAATTGCCGAACTAACACTATTTCCGAACAAACAGTCATTGTGTGATAGGATTATTACTTTCACCTATCAAATATTGATGTTTATTCGAAAACAGAGTTGGTTTGGCAATTGGTTAATTCCCATACATGTTACGTATTTCAGTTGTATTGCCCGTAGAACCGATGAATTGATCAAGCCCGTTCTTGAGGCCCAACTCAGCTTAACTTCTGCATCACAGATACAATCGGATAATTGAATTAAAGAACTGTTCCATGGAAAGAATGCGACTGCACCCCCCACCTAATACCTCGAATGTCTTCCCTTATAAAAGTAAAGAAATTGTGTGCAAACAAGACTCAAATAAACAAACAAACAAGCAAGACCGATTCACGGAATTTTAGTATAATACTAGACGACCCGTGACTCGTTGGGTCGTCATCACGATCGTCTTTGCTTTCGCAAAACAGCAGGTGTTATTTACCTGGACATAGACCACCCGCTATTCGGCCGTTCTCTTCTGCCCGTCAAGGAACAGAACTTTCGGTTCACTATCAACAGATTCTTTGCTTCTCTAACGAATATTCAACACCCAGGTTGTAAGCAAAGTCAAATTGTTATATGTAACGTATTTCAGTTGTATTGCCCATGGAACCGCTGAACTGAGGCCCAGCTTAGTTCAACTTCCTTATCACAGATACAATCGAATTAAAGAGCTAATTCATGGAAAGAATGCCACTGCCCCCCTCCAGTACCTCGAATTTCTCCTCGTGTAAAAGTGAAGAAAATGTGTCAAACAAGACACAAATAAACAAGACAGAAATAAATAACCAACCAAGACCGGTTCACAGACTTTTAGTATAATATAGATAGATAGATAGATAATTATTGCATGTTTGTACATCATAATAGAAATTTTGAAATACCTTTAGTTTCCATATCTTCTACGATGATTTATCTGCAGTCACGAAAATACTAAACATAATTTTATGGGTCAACTTGATGGTTCATTGCTGCTATGTAAGTCCAATGGCTGATTTTTAAAACTTAGATTAAATTATTCGGTAATAAACATAGCCACCTCAAATGAACATTATTGCAAGGAATGTATTTGTTAGTAAGATATAAACATTCATCCTCATAGTTTGGTGCTCTGAAATTCAATGAATATCCACCACCATTTGACATCCTGATATCCAAATTTGTACTTGTTGCTGATAAACACAATGTTTGCATCAACACGGCTTAGTTTGTATTTCAGATTCGTATGTAAATTAGAATGTCTTCAGTAAAAAATTCCTACAGCGCTGCTAGGACCTGTTTGTAATTCTGAAAGAGCCTTCAAATGTAGTGCACTACAGCCAGTGGCCCGACCCATTGGTCTCCTCTCATCATCATATCATAATGTAAATATATTCCATGCTAACGTATGTTTTAAGTGAATGGCGAAGGCTAAATGTTATCTTCAGTTAAAAGTTTTATGTTGCTGATAAACCTCCTCGTATGCGATTGTGTAAGGTTGAGTAAAAGCTACGGACTCTACTATCTGTATTTAACTTAGTCTATGACCACAAACGACATTCGCCCACTCGGCCTCTCGAAATACTGAAAGTTTTTGCTCGTTGAAGAACTGAGCTGCTCATTATTCATTACTTTCAATCCTCTTAGGCATATTTTATTAACGCATAATTGTTACTTATACAATATTATTATTTCTCCAGCAAAATATTATATATTACACAGCGACTACGAGGGAAAGTAAAAATTATCTGCACTTTCGCCAAACATTATTTATAATAATATTGCACTGGGGTCCGCTCATGCGGGGTTATAATTGGTACCGTTTTGGTCACGTGATCAAAATGTCAGGCTGATCGCTCCGGCTTATTCTATGCCTTTACAGTGTAAACAGTGCCGATCATCTAGCAGTATGCACAAAGTCAGAACCGTGAGCAGTGGTCTGATTTCTCGTGTCAGAAGGAGTGTCAGGGGATGAATTCTTTGGAGACTTTCATCACAATACGGGCACGGTCAGCAGTGCAAGATGCGGTGTTTTACTGGCCAACAAACTGAACCCGGCAGTTGGCACCAGGCGCCGAGGCCTGTTGTCGAAAAGGGTTTCGTTGTTGCATGATAAAGCACGCGCACATACAACTGGCCTGGCTATTACTGAAAACATTAATCAATTGGGTCTGCAGACGCTGGAACGTCCCGCCTACACCTAAGATCTCGCCACTTCCGACCACCATATCTTTGAGCAATGGGCAGCCCAAAGAGGGCTTACGAGGTCGGAGCGTTCATACTGATGAAGATGTGAAAGCAGCGGCGAATAAATGGTTGCATGACGAGCCCTAAACCTTCTTCTTAGAGGGAATATGCAAGCTTATGAACCGCTGGCCCAAGTGCATTGGAAAAGAAGAAAAATGATGTACTTGCCTATCCCTTGCTTATGTGCAAATACGTTGATATAAATATGAGTGAGTACAGTTTTTGATACTTCCTATGCATATTTTTGCTCTGTCTTATTGTCGTCCATGAGTGCGTCGTTCATCCTATGTCACTGTAGCTCGAGACTAGACAATTTTCAACATCACAGTCACTGCTTTTTTTTAATTTGGATATGTTGTGCAAAAATGCTGGAGCTAACTTATATACGGAATAAATTTACAATATGGTATATGGCATATTTTGCATTATTTGTTCCCTAAGTAGCTCGTTGCATCTTAAAACTTTTGTGATAATGCTTCACAATTTATTCAGGCATAACTGAGCTAATGTGCAAGACTTTAACTTTACGTCACTGTAATTGACGCGTACAGCTGTAGCAATGAGTGGCTTGTTCTTGTTAGCAGCCTTACTTGCTTGCGAGGAATGCTATATCTTCCATTTGGGCTTATTATGGATTTTTACAAGCCGTTTCTGGACTCCCAGGTTTGTAATTATTGTAATAACTAGTGGCCCATGCCGTCATTATAAATGACGGCAAAAAATTAACACTTCACCAAAACCCCTGCCGTCTTTTGGGCTTCCTCATTTTCCCCTATCTAATACTGAAGAACAACATTCCAAGGTACTCAACTTTTTTTTCGCCTTTTGAAATCTGAATTTTCTCCTATCTTAATTATTAGTTCTATTTTCCCCTATCTAATACTGAAAACAAAGATTGCAAGGTACCACACTTTTTTTTTAGATTTTGAAATCTGAATTTTCTCCTATCTTATTCCCATAGAGCGTGACAGGAAAGATATAAATAAATAAAAACACGAGGTGAATTATTATATAGTAGATAGATTACAGTAAAGTAATCATAAAGACTGTATCTGGTTGTTACGGCCTTAATCTTCTGTGACTGTGGCTGATGTTTGAGGCCTTAAGTGTGACTGTGGCTGATGTTTTTGAGGCCTTAACCTTCTGTGACTGTGGCTGATATTTGAGGCCATAACCTCGTATGACTGTGGCTGATGTGTAAGGCCATAACCTCGTGTGACTGTGGCTAATGTGTAAGGCCATAACCTCGTGTGACTGTGGCTGATGTGTAAGGCCATAACCTCGTGTGACTGTGGCTGATGCGCAAGGCCATGACCTCGTGTGACTGTGGCTGATGCGTAAGGCCATAACCTCGTGTGACTGTGGCTGATGTGTAAGGCCATAACCTCGTGTAACTGTGGCTGATGTTTAAGGCCACAACCTCGTGTGACTGTGGCTGATGCGTAAGGCCATAACCTCGTGTGACTGTGGCTGATGCGTAAGGCCATAACCTCGTGTGACTGTGGCTGATGCGTAAGGCCATAACCTCGTGTGACTGTGGCTGATGCGTAAGGCTATAATCTCGTGTGACTGTGGCTGATGTTT
>LQNS02277219.1:108319-132555 GCA_001587735.2 Parhyale hawaiensis
GGTAGGCCGAACAAACACTCGATTTGTTCCTGAGACCGAAGGTTGAATAAAACATGGGCTGCGTGCTATTTAGGCGCGCCCAAGGAATCCCAATAAGAGAAGAGGCTCGAGGGCTCCTCAATACCAAGCAGACGGGCCAGAATGTCGGCGATAGACGGCTCTTCTCTTCTGGCCCAAGCCATACCTCCTCAGCCTCGCAACTGTCAACAAGCAGTTAGCTGCGTGACAAACAAATCGCCTTCTATTTCACCAGCGCAACAATGGAATGTTTTATTTTTTGAAACTTTGAGCTTTGACCGAAACATTTGTGTTTCGGTTTAGTGGTAAGTTTCATACTATTCTGTCGAGTTAAAAAAATTTTATAGGAGTGCTCGCACAGTTGGAACGATAGAAAATCCTTATTTAAAAAAAAAACATACAGTATATTAGCAGCGTTTGCTGGCTGCTTACAAAATTATTAATTGTTCTGCTGTGCCTTTGCACCTGAACTCTCAACTATCATTGAGCTGCGCGACACACATATCGTGTTATGTTTTGTGTCTGGCAGTCGGGTGGAACAATATGTAGAATCTTCCTTCTCGTAAGACTGACCAGATCGTGCTCAGTTGAACACAAGATCGTTGGAAGGAGAACTAGAAATTTTGCTTTTCTTTTCTACTGTGTAGTATTGTTGGACGGAACAAGGCAAGTTTACATTTTCTTTTTTTTTTTTGTCAAATCTCCCGAGATGCCAAGAGCATTGGCTGCTCCTGTATTGGCTGTGAATGGCTTAGTCAACCTACAACAAATTTTTATACATTTTCTCTTGGTTAGAGCTCAGCATCATGACCTGTTTGTTTGATATTATATTCCGAGTCTTGCATGGTTTTAGTTGAAGTTCATGTTCAGGCTCCAAGGATCCTAGCCTGATGCTAGAAGTAAGTTTTTTAAAGAGGCCCATCGGTAGGTGTAATAAATTTCAGCCCACCCGTTACTAAGGGCGTGCTCGCTTGGGCGCCGAAGTTTAGCCTTCAAGGCTTGTCTTGTCCGCGACCTTAGACAGGCACTGAAGGCGCTCAATCTCCCACCAGTAAATTGGTGTTCAGGCGTTGAGCCTTGATCAGTTCTGCTGGAGACTTCCCAAAACTCAGTCCAGCTCAGTAAAATAGAGCATTAAGCTAGCTTAATGTCATAGGGTTGCTTCTAGCACTCGCAACACGATTCGAAAAGACGGCGACAAAGTTTCTGTCTGAAATTTCGAACGAGTGAAGCCTCGAAGACTTAATTTCAGTGCTCAATCGAACAATCCCTAACTCTCTGTCTCAAAATCCATGCAGCGCAGTTTTTTTTTCGAGTTTTCATGAGCTAGACATGTAGTTTTTAATTGCAGTAGTTAATCTCAGTTTAAGATATACCCCCCTCGGGCGTGTGCTACAGGTATCTGCATAACATATTTGCCTTGGCTGGCCAGGTTGGTGCCCGAAATTATTCTTTTGATGAAATTCGAGCTTCCAATTGCATTGGTGCGCGATGCAGCGCCGCATTTCTCGCCCTAACCTCGTATCGCGGACCCAAACCATTGTAACCAGAGGACGTCTTATTGGAGCCGCGAACTCTCTTTGGAATCGCATGCATTGCTCATGCAAGTTGCATCGAACCAATTACCCTCCAGTCCATAGAGCGCGCATCTAATCTCACCCCGCCAGCCGCCTGCATTCTAACCAGCCTATTGGCCGTGAAGAATTTCTTCTTCCGTGTCCGGAGCCGCGGCCGCATCTGAATGACTGTATGTAACGTGACTTATTTCTTGCGAAAATAAGACGTGGCTGAGGCCTTAGTGCTTGTGTTTGGTTGGTCGTGCCACTTCCACCTCCAGATCCCAACTTCAATTTCATGCTCGACCTGCCAGCAATTTCTCGGCACTTTGCACTGAAATGTTCAACTGGAAAGGCTTCAAGACGACACCCGCTGCGTGAGGAGCTGACGACGGTGCCATTTGAATATGCACGAGAAGACGAGCACGGACTGCAGCGAGGGGGTGTCGATCAGCCCCGCGATTCCTGCGGGGTCTGGTAAAAGTGCCAGTCGGAACTTTATGGGGAAATTGAACGGGCGTTTTAACCCCTCGGGGGATTTTGGGCGACTCTACCAAAAATGCTAAGATTACATACAGCAGTTATAAGCGAGGGATCGGACACAGGAATTGGGGTATAGTTCCAAAGTTTAAGAAATTGAAAAAAGCAATCACAGAGAAAATTAAAACCGTGCCTTTACGTATTTAGTGTTAAGTATACAAACTCTTTATTCAGTTCATGCGACTACCACTTGCATTAACGACAGGCTCGATTTCTTCAAGAAAAGCGACATCCTCCCTCTAGCTTCACCCAATGTCGTTCTATAGACTGCGATGTACGCCTATGAAGGAATAAAGTAACGCCATGCAACCTATTTAATGAACTCTGAACCTATTTAATGAACTCTGAACCTGTTTAATGAACTCAGAACGGCAGCCGTTCTAAAAATTTAATTCCACTTTACATTAATGCAGGTGTGCATATAATTATCATAGTATCGTTCATAGCTCATATTATGGGATTGAATTTTGTAAGTGATAAAACTTCATCGAAATCGATAAAGTCAAACACTTGCTATTTTGTGAAGAAAATGCAAATAATTTGCCGCAAATGGCGTCTTTGAGCCTGAATCTTGAGTAGTTTCGACTGCCGCAGCCAAATAATTACAGAGATGTAAACTCTTGGAGCTGATGGTCCTCATATCTATTAGGAGTAATTTCTTCTAAAGTGTTGGTGCACAGCGTTCGATCCGTGGCCAGTGCAGAGTTCTGCGTGAAGAAGCCTTAATTTGTAAAATAATAATGAGTTATGATCCAGTGCATCAACGGTTCATTGAAAATTCTTAAATATTCGACAGAGTTGATTATACATCTGAATGCGATGAAATGAGTAGACATCATTCGTCTGTTTCTTGCAACTACTCCTACCACTATTACAGAGTAAGGATTTATTTTTCTCACTACAGGAAGGAGTGCAAAGGATTTGTATGCGATCACACTATAGAGTTATGGCACTTGGTTATATCGCCATTATTCAGTGTTCTTCCACAAAATCCAACACATCCACTCCGATCTTTCAAATGCGCCAAGACCTTCAGACATCTTTAGGATTGAAGTTTTCTTGAGCGAGTAGTTGGGATATTTGGAATTTGTTGCAATTCATTTTATGATCCCAATGCGCAACGCTCGAAACAGTCATCCATCTAACTCTACAGGATTAGATTACTTATGAGCCATGATATAGATCTAGTCTGACTTACCTTTCATTCCAGCCAGAAAACGAAAGAAACGCCCATGATCACTTTGGGGACAGTGTGACACTCACTTGACATACTTCATGCTCCTCAACCTAGCCAAGGTACAACTGGAGCACTCTGAGAGCGCATACCTCCGCCAAGCGAGGCAACGGTAGCAAAAAATTCAAATTGGCTCTGAAACCATATTTTTTTTTGTATATACTCCAAAATCTAATCATTTGTGTCTTTTGATAGTAATAACAGCTTGTGTAATTTTCTTGAAGATCCGTTCATAACTTTTTGAGATATACCGGTAACAAACGTTATGACAAAGATGAGTCAAACTTACAAACGAACAAACCGATCTACACCAAAATTTAATCATTAACATCTTCCAACATTACTAACAACCCCTATAAATTTCATAAAGATCCATTGATTATTTTTTGAGTTATTGTGCTAACAAACATAAAGTTAAAATCAGTGACAAACGAACGAGCGAACAAACGGATCATTACCAAAATTTGGTCATTCACTTTTTGTTATATACCTAACAACTCTTGTCAATTTCATCAAAATAATTTCATAACTTTTGGAGTTATGGCATTGAGAAAGATGAGCCATACAAACAAACAAACAAACAAACGGATGGACATATCTTCACCAAAAGTTAATCATCTGTTCCTTCTGATATACCTAACAATCCCTGTAAATTTCGTCCAAATCGGCTCAAAACTTTTTGAGTTATCTTGGTGACAGACAAAGAGTCAGTCAGACAGACAAACAGGCAGACCACGAGACAGACAAACACGACAATAACTGAGTTGACGGTAATGCACTCCGTAACATTGTTTTTTGTTTTTTCATTGAATGGTGGAGTCAGTACGGTGACTTTCGTTAGATCATTTGCATTCTCACGTGATAATTCAACCGGTTTCGGAGGGGGTTGTCAATTTGCAGAGCTTTAACAGAGACCAAATCGGCTTAAAATACTGATTATTTAGACTGCCGTAGTGAAATGAGGATGGGGAAAAGTTGATTAGGTCGCTATTGTATCTTTCTTTGCTTGAAGTCAAGTCATGAAATTTGCTAAATGCTGGTAATAAACATGCTATTTACTTTGCGAAAGAAATATAATAACCCCCTGGATGACTCTAACAGTCTTAGATTCACAATTTTTGTATTGTGCTCGTCAATCAATGTTGCAAGAGAAATTTTGAGTCTTTGGCTTAAACTGAAAAGGTAATTAAAACTTCGAAGGTTACTTTTCAATTTAAATCTGTCTGAATCATAATGAGCGTATATGCATTTTCTCAAAGTAAAGAAGACTACTGTTCAACGGCTACTTAATGAGCGTTTCATAAGCGCAGCACAAAAACTATATAATTAAAAAGAAAGTGCCGTTCAGCAATTCCATTTTTTCAACTTCTGTCTCTATAATCTTTAGAACACACTCATAAATTGTCTCTTACTTTCCCTCGACTGCAGAATATGTCGGCGGGGAGATCATTGACACCGACACAACTATTACCGGTGACGTTAAGGAAATGGTTGCCTTCACATTCCCTGTTTAATGACAATAATCTGCTTTTCAAGCTCAGCTGAGCGCGAGGAAAATTCTCAAGGGTTATGTCATCTTTCCTCGATGCATTCCTGATCGATTGGCATATGGTGCAGGATGAGCCTGCGCCGCCGCTCCTCCTGCCATTTGATCTCAATCTGCGGAATTTCCATGCTTAATTTAACTGCGATAATTGCGGCATATTCAGTTATGCCGCAGCGCCGCCAGAAAATAGATCGTTTCCATTTAGAGACATCTGGCATAAGTGCCTCCAATTCCAATGGCAATTTACCCTCTCGTTTGCACTGCTCGCGATGTGAGGATTTAAGGCTATTGGTGAAGATATTGTATTGAATTTAGCGCATTCTTCTAATGACGGAGAATTCTTCAGCATAACTGCAAAATTCTGAAGGTGGTTCTGTCAGTGCTACCAGTACAGTAGATATTAATGAACACTTTGGAAAATTTGATTTAATTCAAATATAGATATTTCAAGAAAGAAAATATTAGCGTAAACGTTCGAGATTACAAGTTGGTGTGCCTTGGTGATTACAAGAAAATTTTTAGAAATGCATATGTCGATTCTTGAATAAAGTCATTGAAAGCGAATTAGTAATCCCTTATAGAGACCTGGAGGAGATAACCTCTCATTCACCGCACAGGTGTACGAAACGATCATCCATAACGCAGCTAACAGTGGTACGAAACGTTAATCCTTACACAAATTTAGCGCAGCGAATTTTTCGTCTTCGTAACAGTGTAACGGAATGTTAATTTCTTTTTTATGAAGTGGAGGTGCGTGACAGAGTTGAATCCCCTAGGCTTCACTAAACCGGAACTTCAGACAGGAGCTGTGGTTATGTCACTTTGAATTGTGTTGCAAGTGTGATCGGCAAACGGATTACGGTTGAGGCGGACTGAAATTCTATCCCTCAGGCAGTAGGACTGCATATCTGAATGTCAAAAGTAATCTCCTCAAAGTTAATACCTAAAACTTTTGACCAGCTGCTTAAGATGCCGGAAGAGGAAAATTGAACAAATACCAGCAGTCAATGAAGCTCCCGCATCTGCAGGCGGAGTATAAAAAGAGGCAATGAGAAATAGAGTTTCAGTTCACTCGATTGCATGATGAGCAAAAAGAAAAAGCAAAACAAGCCATTGAGAAAATAAAAAGCAGCAATAAGTATTTTTTTCGCTTGTGTTTCTCATCACTTTTCAGTAGAGTCGAAAGTTGGGTCACTTGTGAGCGATGGAGGTTATGGTAATTGTAATGGCCATGAAATTAGTTAAGTACTAAGTAGCCATAATTAAAAAGTTTGCAGTGAAAAAATTCGAAATCCCGTAGTGCCAGAAGTACAATCGACTCAAAATTAGGTAGTGAACTCTGAATTCACAAATCTCACCATGGCACTAACCACTGTTGAACTTGGTAGCAACGGCGCAGAGGCACCAAATGATACGCCTGACAAATCTTCAAAATGTGTAGGCTGAGCATCTCTTAGCCACCCTACTTTACGAGCATATGGCAGAAATCATAGGATGGAGAGGTAATTCTAACCACGCACAAACATGTTATTATAACGGTTTTCCCCGAAGCTGGAAATAGTATGGAACCCGTCAGCAATAGACCAGTCTCCCTAACTAGCCACTTACTTGGCACATCGTTCAGAGAACAATAATCTGCTCGCAACACATCAACATTGCTTCCGCCACTGAGGATCTACCATATCCTGGCTGTTAGAGCATTTCGATCCTATTCTGGATTCACTGTGTCAAGGCAAAAATGTGGACGTAATTTATTTAGATGTTGCGAATGCATTTGACACGGTTGACAACGGAATACTTTAACTCAAGATCTCCAAAATGGATATCCTTGAAAAATGTTTTAGGCGGTTTGAAGCGTTCCTGGCAAATAAAGCCCAAAGTGTACTGTAAATAACGAAGCGACGAAGTGACAGCTGGTACTCAGTAGAGTTTTGCAGGGTACGGTGCTTGGTCCACTACTCTACGCAACTGTGCCTGACATCTCAAGTCAAGTAGGCTTGACTTAACTTGATTTGTCAAGCCAATCGATGACTCTTTTAGAATAGTGAAATTTTCGTTCTGCTAACATGAGCATGAAGTTTTGATTCTTTACTGAGACTTAGTCTACAGTAGAACTTCTCAAAAAAAGTTTTCCTAAACAGAGAAAACTCGTGAAAGTGTAGAAAACTCCTTGAGAAGGAGACTGTGTACGGCTCCATCGATTGTGGATTGTAGCAGCGGCCGACACTATAATCAATGATCAGCACAAAATACATAATATCGGTAACTTAATTGGTAGTATATGATTACATTAATCTTTACAACTTCAGGATTTCATATAGTGGATATAGGAAATGTTTTACAACTTTTAGGAAATATGTATGCTGTAGAACTGGTACCCTCTAAACTGTAACGCCTCCCGGAACTAAGACGGTATGCCTATCTACATTTTAGGAATGCCACTTTACTCGTTTGTCTCACATGTAGATAGTCTCATTCCTGTCGGCTTGACAGTCTGCGGCGGTAGGCGCTTGTCAGCTATGCTTCACTACGCTTTTGTCAGGCGCGCCTCTCTCTATTTCTGCCAGATGTGCCTACTTCAAAATTGACAATCGAAAATATCAAACTTTTGAGTCAGCTCTAAAGAACTAGCGAAAGGCGCTGCCCAATATCAGTCTCGGCATTTTTTCGATTTTTACTGCGTTGTCATATCGAGCGGCACTTCGGGTCGTCAAAAGTCATCTGTGTCTGCCAACAGTTGGAGTGACTGAGAACACCTGCCCTGCTCGTGCTGAAATAAAAGTGTTCCTTTTGTCGTGAGATGAGAACAGCGGATATTGATCTTAGTGCAGGTACATCTGCACCCGGCGTGTTTTTCCTTGAATGCTTAAGTGTGCGTCGAGGATCTGCTATGTATGACTGGATATCAGCTCCATCCGGAGTGGTTGGGTTTCGCGAATGGGTGCCGTTGTGGGTGGGTACCCACCATACCTGGCGAATGTGAGTGCGTAAGGGAAGTGGCTGATGCTGTGTGTAGACCCTCACCCAAAGGGGTTACTTTCCACTATACCCGGGCTGAATGGGTCTCAAGAGCGGCTGCTCGAGCTCATTCCTCAACCGGAGTACACGTGTCCCAACAACAGCTACGGTTATAAGAATGTACGTAAAGTTCTAGCCTCATCCAGAGTCAGTGGGTCCGAAGAAGGGGTGCTGCCTTCGCGGCTGGAGTTACATTCTCACTTGAAGTAAATAAGTCGCAAGTACGGATAATACCTTGAGAATTGGGCCCTTGAGGAGGTAACTCCTTTCTGTGTACCTACCTTGACTTGAGGGTCTTCGGAAGAAGTCCAGGTGACGTTGTTCACGTCACCCCACGTCTGTGGAGTCACTCTGCTGGGTGTCTTCTGTGATGCCGCAGTTAGAGATCAAAGAGAGGCCAGCAGCGAATTATCTCCACAGTGCACGTAACTGCTTACCGCTGTTCTATCTGGTATTCTTTTTAAATGAGAATCCAGCAAATCTTTGAACTCTACAATTTTAATATCAGTGATGTTTCGAATATGCCTAGGCATTTTGTTAAACAAACTTGCTCCAGGTACGGTGATGCTATTAAAGTATTTAGTCTTCCAGCATCTCTGCTTGGGATGCGTATATCACACTCCCTTCCAGTTCTTTCTGAGTGTCTAGCGACAATCCGCTCATTCACATTCACAGTGATATGGTCCAGAATTTTCTAAGCATATATGATTGTAAATCGCTCGAATCTTCGTTGTATTGAATACCATTGGAGACAGCTGAGTCGCTTGTGGTAATCGTACTCCTGCATACCTCAAATTCTGACAGCGAACGATCGTTGGATAGCTTCAAGTTATTCTAGCTATTTTCTTGTACTCGGCATCCAAAGTGGAGAATCGTATTCTATTCTCGGAAGAATTAATTGCTTCCATAGTGTGTATTAACTACTATGTAGGAGAGAGCCCTTGAAGCGACATAACAAGGCCTAAACAAGATAGAGTTAAACTTCTTCGGGTTGAATTGATAATACGATACCAGAAATAACTATATTTGTGATCTTACTTGTTACAATTCTGCTCGACTCCGAGAAGCCTAGCCCGGATCTATCAACAAAATATTTTTCTTGTTTTGTCTTTGATCTGCAAACTTTGCGATCCAGTTTTCGCTTCATATTTTGCTGATGTTAATCACGCCGCCATCACCACCATCACTTGAGCGGCTCCTCTTTTCTTCTATCATTGACGTTGATTTACTTTGGCACATTGGACCTAAATGGCGGCTGCCAATAGCCCGAATTTATCGACCAGATTCTGCCCGCTAATTGAATTCAGCGGCTTTGTTACGGCCCGGCTGCCGGTCCTGCTGACGCCGCCCAAAGGCTTTCGTCAGCCTCACCAGAGTTTTCTCTTAGCGTAACGCTGCATTTTTTTTTTCAAAATGATATTCTTCTGGAATTTTTCTCCATCCTTGAGCTTAAGCTTTGCTCGCCGATTTTCAGAAAACCGATATTGTGCCCAAGAGTTTCCAAAATTATGGCTGTCACGAATCGACTCGGAGAAAAGTTATGTTCTTCTCGGCTAGTTTTTGCTTCAGGCTTAGCTGTCGTGAAAGAAGTTTAAGGAACTGATAATCTGACAATTGCAGAGGTTCTCAATTTTTATGCCACGCACCTTCAAAAAATTTACGAAATACTTTCTCACCAATTAAAAATGTGGCCATTAGTTTCACAATGGAACACTGGCGTGGAAAGGTTTGCTGAGTCTTATAAATATACTGTTGAATAAAAGAAAACTAGATAATGTCATTAACTATGTTATCTTATCCTTTTCTCCGGGGTATGTAATGTAATTAGAGGTGCTTACACCCTCGGTTCAGTAATCTTGAACTCATGCGCTTCTGGAAATCGAATAATCGGTCAAAGCAGGATAGTCAAACCAACAATAACGCTGAATGACGTTGGTGTTCCTGTTGCAGAAACCCTGCACTATTACGTTCTCTTTAAATAACTGGTTAGAACAGGATTATCAGACTAAAATGTGACCATAAGTTGCGACTACGTTCCAGCTACCGAAATTCTGCACTTTTACTTTACACATAAATTTAGAACAAAAGAACTGTGTAGGTAGTTTAGCTCTAAGTTACCATTATTGTAGTCGTGTTGCAGAAACCTCGCGTTCTTGTATTCAAATTTGTTGTCGTATCTGAGCCGTGTGCAATAGTTGTACCATGTAGTGTACGAGTATATGACTCCTAAGTGAATTGCGTCCTGTACCGTAAATTACCCTGAGTGTATTGTGCTATATACTGTACATGCCAGTAACTGAATTCTGCTTTGCATGGCATATGCGCCCTTAATAAATTGTATCGTCTACTGCATAAAACGGTATGCCGCTAGATGGATTTTATCCTGTAACTGTACATGACCATAAAAGAATTGTAATTTACTACGTATGCCTGATATGAGTTATATATTGCACTGGATATGTCCCTAAATGAATTAGGCATATTGCATTGTAAATGCTCCATGTTCGTAGAAGCCCACAATGCTGTTGTGGTGTTCGTATGTGGAAACAATTCGATTACCGGTTCCACCTCCTACTATGTAGCTATACATGCGCGTATGTACGGTACAACAGATGTTACCTTACTCATAAAAACTAGCGAATCTTTGAAAGTTCACTTCCGCACCATAAGACTATAATTTATTTACTTCATTTAAGCCTTCCCATACGCACAGTGTTGCAGTACAGAAATTTGCTATTTAAATAACGAAAGTTTCAGGAAGCTCCGTAATCGCAGAAAGTTCGTTCCCTTGTCTTGCATCATTCCAGGACTTCTTAAATTCTCCCGCTTTCATTAGGGAGAGGGCCATAAATTTTGCAGTTTTACGACGTCTTGAATAAGGCAGCTTTTATTTCGATAACAATTGTCATGCCTCCAAGAAATTACGACCTCTTTGCAGTTTACGAGGATTGAATTTTCATGTCCTCTCGGATGAGAATTAACTTTTCCTTATGTTCGAAGGGAATATTTAACTACAGGTATTTTTATTTAGGGTAACAATGTTTGTGTATGTGATGTGAAAAACTACGCAATTTCTACAGCAAACCGAAGTTTTATTTGACCCCTACAGGCTTGGAGAATTATTTTATAGCATAAAATTTGGTTTGATCTCAGAATATTGTTATTGTTTTGTGTTTTTTTTTTTTGCACTTAAAACACGTGTTGTATCTGGCAAGTCTTGCTATTTTCGGGATTTTTTTTTTTTAGTTTTTCTTGCAATAAGTGATACTACACTGTACAGCTTTTTTTATGCAAGTATAAGAAAGTTTGTGCCTCTCCATTCATTGTTCATCCTAGGAAGCGATCATGCGTATTTATCTCCTACCTTGTTGTAATCGCCATTTAATCCAGCGCCTAATTTGTTATAATTGATGAATCTTATTGTTAACTTGTTTTTATCACCTTGTTTGCTGCTCACATATCTGTGGGAAATAACTATGACATATCGATAGATAAATAGTCTAGTATGGCAGTATATGAAATTCAAAATCTACAGTGTGTGGTATTCATACGCGTCCGTGTTTCGATTCTATTTTAACTTTTTTAGCGCGCCTGTGGTCCGGTCGCACATTTACCACACCAAGCCATGCCACACCACAACACGCCACGCCACACCACACCACGCCACACCACACCACACCACGCCACACCACACCGCACAACACGTGTTGAAAGGTCGTTCGCACATACACCACACACACACAACACGCTAGGGCTTCCTCCTTAAATCCAGCTTTATGTCTGTATTTCCTTCATCCAAACGCTCACACAAGACTCCATTGTCAGTTGAATAAACTTATTATTATCATATTACTTACAAACAGCGCTGCTATTGACGTGTGCGGTACAGTTGAATAAAAATGTAGTCCTGCACGTCTTTATTTCGAAATAAAGTCAGTCAGGAGTTGTCAAATGCCTCCAGTTAGCACTCAAAATGCGGTGTTAATATTATATATTCAATGGCAACAATATAAATTACTAATCAGTTTTATTAATGCTTAAGAAAATATAACACAGAGCCAGATCTCTGTCTTGTTGCACCGTGTTGAGTCTTGTTGCAGCGTGTGTCGTGTCTTGTCTACAAGCAAACGTGTTGAGCGGTGTTGCATCGTGTTGCGTGGTGTTGCATCGTGTTGCGTGGTGTTGCATCGTGTAGTGCGGTGTGGTATATCTGCAAACAGGGTCTAACTCATCTGATAATCTGCCGCAACAATTCAGTTTGAATTAACGTTGATATCGATCCTACGAAACACGGCGACCACAATCAAGGTCGGATTTTTTCTTGAGCGGAGTAACTGTGGGCTACTATTTTCAAAATAGTGTGTAATAGTGTGTAACAAAGAATAAATCTCGAAGTGAAGTTGAGCGTCGACTGAGTCTGAAACGACTTATAAATAGCGTGTGTTAAAGAATAAATAATCATAAAGTGAAGCTGAGCGACAGCAGGGTAGAAAATGTGCATGTTTTCAAAAGTCGTCCTGCAAGTTAGTTGCCAATAAACTTCTAAGCAATAAATCGCTTCGGTACGGTAAATAAGATCAAATCTGTCACCAGTGTCTGGCGGTCGTGCCAAATACCTCTTCCTTCTCTCACTAAAATGACTTCGTTTTGTATCTTCCTATTTTTCTTTCCTCAAAGTCCCATAGATAAAGACTCATTTATTTATAAAGCGCTTTAGTGCATATCTATCTTCATCTTTAAAATTTAGGCGACCCGCCGCAATTGCGGAGAAACTTTTGAGTCTGACTTTCGTAATCTGTCTCAGTTAGGCGGCGTCGTATTTCACAGTTTATAGACCTCCATTTCCTGAGTTTTACCCCATTGTGTTGGACCTGAGCCATTTTAGGCGTCTTTTTCTTTTCTGGACCAGAAACCAACCGGCCTGTATTGGTAGCTATCACGCAATTACACGGTCGTAGAATATTCTCTGTGTCGCTGGCTCCTAACCTTAGATCATCCGTTAAATGAGCTCAGATATCGTACGGAAAAGTCTCCAGTCAAAGGCATAGGCATCGGTCTTTATTAGCGGTTATGACTGAAAAGCTTAATTTACTCCCGTACCGTGGAGGCCGTCCTCATCACTGCTCTGGTATATGGGTATGTAGGGGGGCGAGAGTATAGATTTCGTCTTAGCAAGCGCATACTCTCTGAGTGTGGGTGTGAATGTGTTGTGCCTGGATCATCAGGGAGGAGAATAAGTATGGGTGTGGGCACGTGCGTACGTGTTGGTATGTCAATGGGTACAATAGATACTTCGTACCTTACTATGGTCGAGTCCACGGGCTCGATTCCTTTCGAGCCCCTTACTGTATTTATCCAGCTAAGAACGGGGAGGAAGGGCACTTTCTTCCTCGTTAATTCCAGGTGTGAGTAGGGACTAAATCTGCGAGACATTCATTTCTACATACCTACAGTATGTATGTTGCGTGGATGGGCATACTGTTCGTATGCTGATGTGTGTGTGTAGGCTTGGATGTGCGCTGGTGCATGTCGCTGTGTAGGTATGTACGAGGATATACAAACAGGTGAGAGTTTTCTTAAACATGCGAGCGTGTGCATTGATCGAAATGTGTAGGTTTCTCTCTAATGACAAACTTTTGTCTTTCCTGGAAAGAGTTTTAAACTCGTAACAATTTCCATGGTAAATAAACTAATACATTGTGAAACTAGAACGCCTCCCGCTGTAAGACCATCACCCGCCGTATAGGGGAGGGGGGAACTTACTCGTGGTCACTGCAAATAAATAGAATCTCAAGTAGAAGGACTCACTCATGGCCACAGTATCATTTGTCACTAGTTATAAAGTACACATAGGGAGGTGGTACAGTACCTACGACACGACCACCACATAACAACAGCAATATGTAGTTACCCAAGGTCGCTGTAAACCAGGACCCAGAAACCAGAAACAAGAGTTACCCACGGGTCGCTGCAGAACTCTAGGAATAGAAGAACTGCGACAGCAGCAAGAGAGTGTGTCTCTCTGCAGAACCATCCACCACCTGGCAGACAATGCTGGACATATTTACGGTCTCAGGGCTGCAGGACAGAGCCCTTGTGAGTACACTTTCGCCTGAGTTATTTCCAGTTGCCTTCTATATCCTTCACGAGGAGACGCATCTCTAGGCTCTGAACCAAACAGACGCTCCAATGTTTTCACTAAACTTATGCTAATTTCATCAGGTGCGGCATGTTGTGTTGCTCCCTGTACCACACTGGGGAGCTGCTTACCCTGCCTAGCATGTCTTGTAACGGCAAGTGTGAAGCATTTCCTAAAATTGGGCCTTGTCAGCTCAGCTGTGGATATTAAAACTTGTCAGGTTCTTTTTTTATTTTAATTAACTTATGCGTCAGCTCTTTGAGGTCTTTCTGTGGTCTTTTTTTCTGAGTCAACCCATACGTGAGGTTTCCTTGTCAGACTTAACCCATAACTGAATGATTAATTTTTTTTGTGTCCCATCCGAATATACTTTTCGGCACTAACATAAAGTGTTTCTTTTTTTTCTAAACCACTAACGCCCAAATTAAACGTTTATTTATCGTGGAAGTGGCACTATTACTGGTATTTTTACCCCCCCTAGAATCCAATACATTTGTTGACATATTTTAGTAAAACAAGGCATTCTAAGATTTTTTTTTTCACGAATAACGTTTTCCTTAGAAATGCCTAATTTTCGGGATATTTGACTTCGAAGTTCCCATTGTTTTTCTATGGGAGAAAAATAACCACACTCTCACAGTGTAATGGAATACCTTTTTACCTCCGCCAAGGAGGTTATGTTTTCGTCGTGTTTGTCTGTCTTTTTGTTTGTTTGTTTGTTTGTTTGTCTGTCTGTCACCAAGATAACTCAAAAAGTTTTGAACCGATTTGGATGAAATTCACAGGGATTGTTAGGTATGTTATGAGAAACAGATGATTAACTTTTGGTGAAGATATGTCCATCCGTTTGCTTGTTTGGCTGACTCATTTTTCTCACTGCCATAACTCAAAAAGTTACGAATGGATTTTTATGAAATTAGCATGAGTTGTTAGGTATATAACAAAGAATGAATGACCAAATTTTGTTAATGATCCGTTTGTTCGTTCGTTTGTCACTGTTTTTAATTTTATGCTTGTTAGCACAATAACTCAAAAATAATGAATGGATTCTTATGAAATTTATAGGGGTTGTTAGTAATGTTAAAAGACATAAATGATTAAATTTTGGTGCTGATCGGTTCGCTCGTTTGTATGTTTGAATCATGTTTGTCATAACGTTTGTTACCAGTATAACTCAAAAAAGTTATGAACGGATCTTCAAGAAAATTGAACAAGTTGTTATTACTATCAAAAGACACAATTGATTCGATTTTGGAGTTAATACAAAAGAAATTATGGTTTCAGAGCCAATTTGATTTTTTTTGCTACCGTTGCCTCGCTTGGCGGAGGTATGCGCTCTCAGAGTGCTCCAGTTTTTTTTATAGGTTTATTAGGTTAGGTAAGATTAGGTAAGGTTAGGTAAGGTAAGGTTAGGTTAGGCTAAGTTAGGTTAGGTTCGGTTAGGTTCCTATGGGGTCGCTACCAAGCCTGTGATAACGTTGGTAATTTTCTTCCATAGAACTTCAGAGTCAAATATCTCGAAAACTAAGCAATTTCGAAGAAAACTTCATTCCTGAAAAATGTTTTAGAATGCATTCTACCTCAATATGTCAACAAAAACTCTGGATTTGAGTGGGGGTAATAGTAAAAATTTACCCTATTACTAATATCCAAAAACAGGCATTGTGCGTTACTGTGCAAACAGAAAAGCAAAAGATGCGAAAGAAAATGGTTGCTTGGCTAAGCTGGCTGCTACTGGAGGGTGAAGGGTTTTATCACACGCGAGCGAAGGGAGAGTGGTGATAATGCTTTCGTTGAAGTTGTATGTCTGTTTGTTTGTCTGTCCACCCAAAAAGAGGCAGGAAGAGTTGAGTCATCATCACAATTTTTTCAGACAGACAGGTGGGTTGACTGAGATGTGAAAAATGACCAGAAACTAGAGTTAGCTGGCCATCAAAAATGACAGAGTTGAATTTGTAACTCCTGACCCAACACTCTCACTCTTGCTTCTTGTTTTGTGGGTTCCGGCAAGGCCCCTCACGGCCCTCGGCCCCAATCAGAAGGCAGTTGAAGCATGTGCTGTTTTGTCACAAAATCGGTTTTGCCCTACAGCGCCTTGCTGCTCTTATTGAAGACGTTTCAGACTATAATATTCTTGCAAGACACAAGAGTTTTCTTCATTTGTTTTAAAGTTAATTTCTATGGCGCATATTTAAGGAGTTGCGGCATTCGTCGAAAACAGCAGTTCCATCAGCTCAAGTAACAACCTACTATTTTTTTTTTACTTTTTTGCACTTCCCAAGAAGCTGTTGCTTTAATTTTAAGTTTTGTACTCCTTATTAACCAGTATAGTTTCGAAAAATATACTTTCTATTAGATGATTAGACAAGAGTTAGGTACGGTTGGACTCGATGCCTAAATCGGCGGTGCTCGAACTGCTTCGTACGCAGATGTCCTTTCGTCCATGGCTTCTAGGTGGGTTCTCTACGCCTTTTCCTGCCTCATGAACACGTATGAATACATATGCCCTTGTTATAAACATATTTACACTTAATCGTTGTAAGTAACTGCTCCTTAAAGATGATTTACACGACAACCTTTCGCCCCCCTTGCGCACTATTCAGCGTCTGAATGCGTTACTTTGTTTAAACAGCAAAAGAATTGGGCGGCTTTTGGGTTCTAAATTCACTTCAGATTTAATTAGCTCCATTGAATACATTACCCTTAGAGACGCTTACTTAGCCAGCTGACTGAACAGCCGGCATCGTAGTGCAAGTCGTTCAGTAGACCCACAGTCGTGTTCAGTAGAACACAACAGAACATATGTTGTACTGTACTACGAAAGTCCAGACGCTTTTATATTACATCTGCTGAGCGAAAGTCATTAATTAGAGTAACGTGTCCTGTACTAAGCGCGCAGTTTCAACAGCCTTACGTGCTCTGTCGAAACCGATATGACTCGTTGTACAGAAACAGTTGTTCTTTTGCTATGATCTAAATTTTATAATTGAAACTAAGTAATTTGTTGAGATAAGTATAATACAACGTGGGTTTTGCTTACTCATATATAGTTACGTACTGATTTCGTCTGCAGGTTGTAGTTGTATGTACGTTAACTACGTATTTACTTCTATGGCACTAAAAAGCCATTTTTCTGCAACTAATTGTGAATATTTGTTTATTATTCATAGACACGAAACGAATTATTTTTCTAAAAATGAGGCTATTCATTGTAACAATGCTTAGAAGTAACTATAGTGTATGAAATGTTACCATAAGCGTTAGGAGCTGTCAGAAAATAATATGATCTCTGGAAAAAAAGACAGTAAACCCATAGCATTGATTAGCTTAATCTCCTAATCCTGCATGCGTGTATGGATACAAGTGCATTATTTTAATCCATAGGTCTAGAAGGCTTAAGTGAGTACCTATCATTGTTATTTAAAACCCAGCAACTGAGCGCCAAACAGCAACTAACCCCAAGGCTCCCGAGACGCTGCTGAGAAACTAATGCTAAGGGAAGAGGCCGGTCTCGGCATTACTCCTACAACCCCACACGCTCGAACATATAGATGATACTCGTGCTGATTCCGAAGGCGTCAACGATTGGCTTGGCGAAACCTCGTTAAACCAGGCCTTATAGGCTGGACTTGCCCGGCACGCTAGAGAGGTGCATTGGTCACGTCTCGTTGGATCGAGTCCCAGGCACTAGCAGGTATTATAAAATTGGTTACCTTTAGGATTTCTGAAAACTCCATCCTGCTCCCTAAAATAGTTTTCAGGCGTCTCCACCCTCTTCGGGGACTTGTAACATCTGCACCACGATTCAAGTAGAGAAACCATCGCACCTGTCTGGAGTTCTGGACGAGTCATGTAAATTGGGCTTAGCTTAACTCGGTGTCACCGAGTAAATCAGTAGTACATCAAGTTCACTGAGCGCCTGGTACGTTTGGCACTCTTATTGCCTTATGATAGTATTAACAATTCCTGTAATTTTCATGAAGATCCATTTATAACTTTTCGAGTTATGCTTAAGTCAAAAAGACAAACAGATCAACCGATCATCACCAAAATCTAATCATCTGTGTCTTTCAACATTACTGACAACTTCTGTAAATTTCCTAAAGATCCTTCCATAACTTTTTGAGTTATTATGCTAACAAGAAAAAATCAAACATAGTACAAACGAACGAGGAAACAGCTCACCCCAAAATTTGGTCATTTACTCTTCGTAATATACCTAACAACTCATGTAAATTTCATTAAAATCAGTCCATAACTTTTCAAGTTATGGCTTTAAGAAAAATAGGGAGACAGACAAACAAACAGACAGATGAGCGGATTTTCATCAAAAGTTAATCATCTGGTACTGTTAACATGACTAACAATCCCTGTAAATTTCGTAAGGATCCGTTCAACCCTTTTTGAGTAATCTTGGTGACAGACAAACAGCAAGACAGACAGACAGACAAACGTAGCGAAAACATAACCTTCTTAGCGGTGGTAACAATAATAATAATAATAATAATATAATAATAATAGTAATAATAATAGTAATAATAATAGTGATAATAAAAGTAATAATAATAATGATAATAATAGTAATAATAATGACGAGAAATAAGCAAAGTATATATTGCCATGCAGTGCCAAAGAAAATCCTAATTTCCCGTTCGAACTGTCGTTGACATGCCTACGTCCCGAAGGCAGTTTCGCCTCCACTGTTCTCGTCAAATTTATTTCCAGCGACGGACGACCGACGCGGCATGAAAAATTTTCCTGGGGTCCATAGGCTGGAGGGAAGGTAGCCGCGTGGTCGGCAGTGACTCGGTGGACCGCACCCTGTGGTGCTTTGGCTGGTTTAGGGTTGTGCTGCAGGCGCCGGGGTGGAGGCATTTGAATACCCCTGCTTTGGTTGAAGCGTGCGTTTGATCTACAGATAAAAAGATTATTTTACGTGCACTGTGGATATAGTTCACTGCTGGCTCTCACTTTAATCGCTAGCTGCGATCCAACAGACGAAGCAAAGCATCGTGACTCCACACACACACCTAAGGTGATGTGAGGAACGTCACCGGGACTTCGTCCGAAGATTCACGAGGTAGACAGGGTGCTCAAGATAAAGTAAGGTAGAGTAAACTACATTTCCTCTCTTGTGACCAATACATATTAATTGCTATAGGTCGATGGGTAAATTAAATTATGTATTGAGGTTGTAACTTCAACAACTGCCCCTCATCTGGTTTTTGATATCACAGGAGAAGAGGACGGTTGGTGTGCCAGCAAGAAATGAAAGCGGAATCGAGTTTGCATCTATAAACTACGATATCGATCCTGCCAAGTGGTCTTTGGATGTAGCCACTAGAGATGGTCAGCAGTGTTTGCATTGGAAGTGAATTTCGGCTGGCAGCTAATGCTGACATCCCGCCGTTGGGGTCTCGTATATCGTCACAAAATAATATCAGTCGCTGCTTATGTTTACCACCGACGCGGTAAGCTTACCGATAAATAGAATGGTATACCGCAATAGTCTTAAGGATTAGTGCATTCTCAGTAAGACTTAGAAAGTAAACATGTATAGCATTTGTGGATGGATGTGTTGATGACATCTGAGTCGTTCCCGAAATGGCTGAGCATGCCTACTGTGACGTGGCAGTAAAATGTACATGGCGAATTGATTAGCAATGGCCAAAAAAGCTTGAAAATATTCTTGATGGTTGCAGCAGAGAGCAAAAACTAAAGCTGATTTGCACATCAGACCGTGTCATCGATCTAAAGCAACACCGTTCTATTGGGATATGACGACTATACGTGCCTGCCAGCTGTGACGGTGACATTGATTTGTCAATGACAGTGCTTAGCTGTAATTTAGTCAATGATTGCTTCGGTGAAGTATGAGAGGTGCGTACATTTTGTCGCCAGAAATACTAACTGTACGGCGCGCTCGCATATGCTCAGTGTATCAGTAAACTTGCATGAATGTGTCCTGATTTACACTCGTAGTCTGCAACCAAATCTAACAATGTTACAAGTTTTAGGACCTGATTACCGTAACTTATTTGACATCTGTACAGTCCAAGAGTAACATAATCTAAAAACCACCACGCTTTAAATTGTGCTTATAAATGGTTATGCTAAAGTCTCTGTGCACCCACCCACCAGAGAGCTCTTTGCGTGCTACTGAGGTTCTCTCGCAGCAACCTTGCTTGAGCTTCGTAAATGAACTTACAAGTCACAACCGTGAGATACAATACGGGTGGGGCTTTACAAGCAAGTTACTACCTTGCTATATCTAGGCCCCGAATTTAGAGTAAACCCAGCGTTGTGTCTGGTAGCTGAAATCCGATACAGACTCTATTAATCCTCATGTCCTGCTCCTACCGACTTTTAATCCAGTTCGCAGCAAAATGGGCTTTATTTCACCTACTATAGCCCCTAAAGTAGTTGAGAGTTCCATTCCTGGTCACTCAAAAAAATAAATAAATAAATAAATAAATCTGAATCATACAGACTCCAACTCTGGAACCCCAGTAAACGCTCATGAGTAATTCCTTGTTCCCAGTTAATTAGTCGCCTTGTTTACCCTCCGTAATCCAACGAGGTGACTGGTGGTAAATTACAGTCCAGTTGATGCATGCTCGCGCGGTGCATAAATGGGGGATTTGCTTGATTGTGGTGTAGTTATCAACACCAGAAGAATAGACCGAGGTCAACCGAGCTTATATTAAGGTTGGGTTCATGTCTTGCCAAAGGAAAGGACCTCTTGACCACATTTTAATATTTAAATAGTGTTTATCGTATGGATATTAATGATACACAATGCAGACGGCAGTATGAGCAATTTTTTTAATCTTCAGTGACCTAATTAACTATAACTTTACTGCACCTCCACCGAGCACAATAGCCCGGCAAGATGTTTTTCCGTGCTTGCCTTTATTGTACAGAGAAGGTAATAATAATTCTGTGAGACTGAACTGGTGTAAGATGAGCTAAATTTAAATTGGATCCGGGGGAGTTATAACATGGGTGGCATTGGTAGGACCCTAACAGCTGCTGTTCTAGGGGTGGTGCGTCTATTCGTAGTAGTAACGGTGACTTGTTCCATCTGAACTCTTTTACGTCAGAGCTTCCCTTTGCTTATTGCTATTATTAAGATTTTGCACCAGAATATGAAGTGACAGGAATAACCTAAATGAAAAGCAGAAAGTAACACCAAGACGCCCGAGGTGCTGCAAAGAAGAATCCCTAAAAATATTTACAGCCTACGTATGAAACACCGATTGAACTGACAAGTTTGGCGCCAAACCGTTCCCAAAGTCACGGTATGGGCCACGGCATGCACGGCATCGCCATGCACAGTGCAGCTTGTCGCTAGGTACCGCTTCTGGTTCTACGCCTCCGCGTTGTTTCAATGGAAGATCAACAGTTCCCAAAATGACGCAGCAGCGCCCCAGCTTGCCCGATCCGACACATCAGGGTTCCAGTAACCCGAACCTGACAACAGCGTTCCAAAGTTCTGCATCTGACATAGCAGCGTTCCAACTTCCTGAACCCGACACAACAGCGTTCTAGCTACCAGAACCTGCCAAAGCAGCGTCACAACTTCCCGACTCTGACACAGTCCAGCGTCACAACTTCCCGACCTTGACACAGTCCAGCGTTACAGCTTCTCGACCCTGACACAGTCCAGCGTCACAACTTCCCGACCCTGACACAGTCCAGCGTCACAACTTCCCGACCCTGACACAGTCCAGCGTCACAGCTTCCCGACCCTGACACAGTCCAGCGTCACAACTTCCCGACCCTGACACAGCAGCCGCCCAACATCCAGGAGCATCCTAACTTCCTGAACCAGACAGCAGCGTCCTAAAGTTGCTGAATCTGACGCAGGAGCAGCCCAACTGTCAGAAGCTATTCCAACGCTCAAGACTTTTCACCTCTTTCCACCCATGGCTTCCGGCACCACTTCATTTCATGCCGCCTTGTTACAAATTCCCAGTGGTGGCACCTCTGTACTCAAAACTTGTCCCCATTTCCCGTTACATACTTTCCCTTAACAGCCAACAGCCACTAGCGCTTCATACATGTTCACGATTTCCTGCTAATGGAACTGCTACTTTCCATGCATTTTCAGCAGCGAGGGCTCGCAGATCCCTCTTGTACACCATTTGTAATGAATGCCAATAGCACACGCACGTGCATTGCATCGACCGCCTCGGCAAGCGGTAACGGCGTATTTTTGGTCGGAGAGAGGGGCCGATTTTTCTACACCAAATAAGTGATAAAGATTGGATTTAAGGTAGCCCGCTTGAGAAATTTAGGCTTTTATAGCAAATTTAAGCAGCAGGGGTATCTGAAATCGATGGCTTCGAGGAAAGGCCCGGTCGTAAAGAGAATAAGTGATTTTATAGAAACCAAGTACACACTCAGATCTTTTCCTCCTCTTTTCTACTGTTTATAGACGTTTAAGGCGTGTTCGCTACACCCCATTTGATCGAAGTTATAGCATATGATTATTTCTGATTAGTTTGGGACTTTAATCCTGATCTTTGAATTCGTTACTTAAGATCCAAAGCGCGGATTAGATTATTTCGATTAAGGGGTGAATTGAACATGTCTGAACCACTTCCACACCAACAACACAACAACAAACTTTATGAAAATTGACCAGAAAATAGACTATTTCTAGGAAAATACAACGGCCCCAACATTGAGACCGTTGATAGTTCTGATATATAAGAATCAGTTTCACGTAACGAATTGTGTGGATGTAGTAAAGGTCTGCAAAATAAACGAAAAATTCAACATGCATGCAAGAATCAGGTGTGATGTATTTTGACAGTTGAGGTTCACTCTCAACGTTTGGTGTTCAGTAGTTCTTCTTAAGTCTTAGAGCCAAGTATATTTCGTAGTGATCGTACATAGGGCAGTTTTAAAGAAATAACTGGGATTAATCTAAGCATTATGAAGAAGCTTTACGCGGTATTGTCGTAATATAGTAGCTACAGAAATAATTGTTCAGGCGTTTGTGTTTTCACCGAACTATTTTCCACAGTTTATTTCTTCGTTTACATGATACTACTCTAATCATTCCTGGGTGTAAAAATCTAAGCTATTGGTCTCCCCAAACTTATGCTTACGGCAAAAGATTTGTTTTTGAAGATCGTTTAATGTTTGAAGTTAGCAGCAGGTTACTCCTTCAAATGGCTATCTTGGGAGTTGATTCACTACCAATGTATGTACATGCAATGCTGACAGAGTATCAGCTTCAAAATTATTGGTACTATGAATTTGAGAACTGGGGCCGGATGCACAAACACTTTGCAAACTTACGGTACCGTAAACTGTACAGTTTCCTGAAGAAGTACCGATATCACGGCTCAGATTTTATCCCTTTCTTATACTGATCTTCACAAAGTTATGTTCAAAGTGGTTTGAACCTTCAGTCGATGCATGCCTAAGTAGTAAAAAAGACTCCAATTTTTTATCAAGATGCAAAATTGAAAAACATTGGCATTTGCGTGGTTGCATCCGTGCCTGCAGCTATACAATAATTATTACGATGCTTGTAACTTTACAAGGCGTTTCAGCATCCGGTCTCAGATTAACACTAATGTGGATTAGAACTGGGTCCCGCTGACACCTTGCGTACCTTATCATAAATGTCAATATTTTTCCTTCCATGCAGTTGGATGTTTGCCTTATATAATGATAAATTATTCTCTCTCTCTAACACGATCATGTTTTTCAATATATAAAAGGGTATCCATGGCTTTGCAATCAATCATCGATGGTAGAGATTCATTAAATCCCTCACTTTTTGAAATTATTTTGGTAGTGCAGTATTGTTCATTACCGCATTGGCAGCAACAATTGCAACTCTGTATCCCTAGTTCCAGCAGACAATGTAAGGTTTTATGCCAAAACGTATTGTACCATCTTATACCAAAATATCTTGTGTTGGCATTGAGGCTGGCGAGTTATCTAAAGTGCCCTTCGTAGAGTCGTTATGGAGAACATAATGCTCCAGTCAATCGTATTTTACTAAATGAATTTTTTGGAAGTTATTAGCATTACTCCTTCACCTAATGCATTTTAGTTGCTCTTGACACCAAACGCACATTCTTTCCCTTTCGGAAAATCATCGGAAATTACCCGATGGTCGTAATGGAGTGGCATTAGATATGTTGTGCGCGATCGATCGAT
>LQNS02277219.1:133120-149526 GCA_001587735.2 Parhyale hawaiensis
GCAACACAATGGATGCACCATTGCTTGCCATGCAATCTGGGAAAGTGCTTGTTCGTTCAGTGCAGCTCCCTAATTTCATTAAGCAAACTATTGGTTTACGCAAGATTAGGGGGCTACTCTCATGCCACAGATATCTTGTGGAGTGCTCTGTGTTGCGTGCTCACGTTCAATAGACTGAATGCAACCGTCCGGATGGAATTTGTGCTGCTTTTGCTCTTTCTATAACTTTGCTGGCTGCGTCCGAACTGAACGGTAACGTCCGTTTTTATAGCCGAGATGTGTGACGTAAAAGCAAATGCAATCGCACTGAAGCGAAACCAATGCTGGATGCCCGTTCTCTGCTTCTGGTTGATCTGTAAATTTGGCATCTGTTGTATACTGGACGCCAAGTCTCTGCCTTCGGTAAACCAGATAGTTTGGCATGCGTCTGTTGTACACTGGATGCCTTTTTCCTGCCTTTGATGGACCAAAAATTGTGGCAGACATCTGTTTCAAACTGCTATATGCTTATTCTCTGGCTTCGGCAGGCTAAAAGTTTTTACAGTTTTCGAATATCCAACAGAAAGCCATTAACAGTCGACTTAAGCGCTTGCAAGCCGACATGACCCAAAGTTGATGCCGGCAATGAATTCCAAACAGAAATGGACCAGAGCAGAAAACTGAGAACTGGCGAGTTCGGCACCTAACAGTCTCCAAAGAGTAGGATTGTGCATCAGCTGCAGCTCGTGTATTTCTCCCAAAAGCCTTCAGGGCAGATACAGAAGAATACAACCAATGTCTATCATTGCTATACACCTTATCAAACATGCAGAGGCTGGCCACCCGTCATCTAAGGGACAGATTCACCCGATCACTCTCAGCAATCAGCCTGCTAGCTGAGCTAACAAGTCGGTCCAGCAGACGCAAGTGGCTGTTGGCAGCCGAAGCCTAGACTGGTGAGCAATAATCCAACACAGACAGCAAAAATGCATAGCAGCATCTACTAAGTACATCATTGTCAACAAACACTGAATTTACCTTACGCAGGAGCCTAATGTTACTAGAAGCACGTGACACGAGTTGCCCAATGTAAGCCTCAATTGCAAGCTTCTCATCAAAGACAACACCGAGAATTTTCACAGAGCTAGACCTCTGCAGTATAGTTTCATCGATCTTCAGAGGAAGATACTGTAATAAAGTTGTCCGAGACCGACCTAGAATCATAGATTTAGACTTACTGGTATCTAGCTTCATGCTCCAGGCGGAGCATCATACACTAATGCGCGACAGGTCCCTATTTAATGAGTGCACTACGCATCCTGAGGGTTGTATCAATGCTATCAAAGTGGAATCGTCAGCTTAGCTGATCATTGTGTTCTCAAGCTAAGAAAGCATATCACTAGTGTACATAACAAACGCAGAGGGCAAAGTACCCTACCCTGAGTGATGTCAGACACCACTGCGGGTGAGGCACTCAAAAAGCCGTCAACAGACATACGTCTGTTTTCGCTCAGAAGCTAAATTACGAATGATTGACAGAACCCTTCTACCCCCAGCAAACGACTCCAACTCGTAAAGTACACCCTTTGTGATTGTCCCTGTCAAACGCCCCACTAAAGTCCAACTGTACAAGGCGTGTTTCAGAATGATGATCTAGCATAGACTGTTAATGGTGTGACACAGCCAACAACAATTTCTCTACGAAAACTTGACCAGTAGACTACAATCCAGCCCCCACCATAAAACGACCCAGCTTACAAGCCACAAATTTCTCGAATATCTGACAAAATGGATGTCAGCGTGATAGGTCGATGGTTGGTGACATTGGACAACACTGGACCTTTGGGAATGGGAGTGATATTCCCAGCACGCCAACAATGAGGTAAATTTTCCAACTGCATCAGGCGCCGGAAGATCATTCCAAGTTTAGGGTGAGAGCGCCAGCAAGTTGCTTATAAATAGAGGGGAAACATGCCCACCGGGTCCATATCTCGGTAAGAATCAAGGTTCTCTAGAAACACCTGAATACTAAAGAGATTAAATGGGGCCCAGAGTGACTTCCATGAGGAAATAACAACACATCTCTGCTCTTCTCTCCGTCAAAGTGAGCCGATAGGAGCTACACCTTAGCCAAGGAATTAGAAGTGATACCATCACTGGGGTCAACAAGGGGCAGTAACGTAGGTTCACCCCAAAAACTGAATCTTCCAGCTCACTCGACCAACGATGTGGATGTTCAATACTCAGCAGAGATTCCGTTGTACGCTGCCTCTGACGATACTGTGTCCTCTCATACGCACGCTCAGCATCAGCTCTGCGTTCAACGTAGGTCTGCCACAAAGTGCGGTCACGCGAACACCTCCAAGTCCGGAATACTGCTTGCTTAGCTTCTAACGTTAATCGCTACTGATCGTCAAACCATGATTTACCCCGAGACCTCACAAGAATAGTTCTTTTCGGGACCAACCTCTCCAAAAAGACACAGTCAAATCGATCTTTAAGTTCGGAGACAGAGGTCACCACTGTAGAAGATTTGACACCAAGGAAACTCTCTTACTGCCCAGTACTATCATCCCAGTTAGCTGCTCTCTTTGCGAACACCACTCTCCTGGCGTCTGCCATTGGAACAATCTGGTGCAAGTCCAAGGACACAACAGGTTGTGAGTGATGTGAAGTGCCAATAGGGTGTACAAACTGACACAGTCACAAAGTCAGGGACATCACTCACGACGAGATCGAGACAATTGCCAGCAAAATGAGTGAGCCCACGAACAAGCTACACACAACAAGGTAATCTCGAAATTGTATATCAGCATTTTATTTACAGTTCAGCTTAAAAACTTTCTCCACCTTCCTGAAGGTATTTACGGTGTAAGCAGCATAGATACAACCCTAGTAGCATAAAATCACATTTCTCCAATGACCATCACATGAATGTACTTCAAGCAGAAACCTTAATCTCGAACTTTTACATCGTGTACAGTCATTATAACACCTCTGATATGAAAATAGCAAAAGCAATCGTCATCAAACACAAAAATCCATTTATAAACGTCAAATATGATCAGCGTTTTAATATTTTGAAGTTGTATTAGGAGCGCTCTCAGTATAAAGGCTCGCACGCGCGGGCGACCGCCATTTCGTGTTAGGATGCAAATAACTTCACTCTGTCTCTAGTATAAATCTATGCAATGCGCTTGTCCGTACCTAAGCGTGTATTTAGTGCAATAGTATTACAATTATGAACCGTAGAGTCTACGAAACTTGTAGATTAATTGTTTTTCGAGCACTATTATTACTGAATGTGCAATTGTGTTACAATCTGAAATCTTAGAATTTAGGAAGCTTGCAAGTTACCTGTATTTTGTGAAATATCATTACCTTTTAAGAATCTAGCCATTTATATGCAATAGACTTAATATTCCTTTGTATTTTTGCAGCTGTTTTTTTTCTGAATTGTAAACTAGATGATGGCCAGTGTTTTATGCCAGTGAGTCTGTCTGTAAATAACTTCAGGAAGGTGGAGAATGTTTTCAAACTGAACAACAAGATAAACTGCAAAAGTCCTCCGCAGCCTCGCCATGGCCATCAATCGGTGATACAGATTCCAACCAGTCCCAGTGGGGTGCATTAATATCCCCGGCAAAAATAAACGTCGACTTAGGATCCGCACACTAGATGGAACCCATCGATGTCAGCGAGCAGTCATACAGAGAATCATCAGTTGTTGGGCTCTGATACTACGAGAACAAAAAGAAACTGTTCTGATGGCTACAAATCCTATCAACGATTGTCTCATGACACATGCATTTATATACTGACTGCCGATAAGTGCAGAAGCCATTCCTGACGTATATGGCCATTTCAAAAATCCAGGCCCAGATCCAAGTACTCTGCCGAGAGGGAGTTGAAAACTAGTCGGAGCTAGCTCCTTGTCGCGCATCCTACCTGACACCAGCGTCTCTGAGCAAAACATGACATCAACAGCTCCGGACACGAAGCTGAGCTCTACAAGGTTCGCATTGAGTCCTCTAATATTACAATAAATGAGACGACCCCCTTCAAGCCCGACCCGGTTCAGGGTTACATTCTCCATCTCTACAGAAAAATAGAAGAGAATACATTATAAAAACAGTCAAAGACAAAATAGGCAATAAAAAATCCCATAGATACATGATAATTAGAGACAGAATTATGGTCCTCTCGGCAGAGCTGCCATACCGAGCAAATCTTACAACCCCAATTTCGCCTGGCTTTTGGGACAACAGTCGTGGTGGACGTGTGAGTGCCTCCATCAACCTCCCATGACCTTACCGCTCACATCACGGGATTACGACGAAAAAAAAGAAGACAAAATCTCGATTATGCCCATGGAAAGACAGGGAGAGGTGTTGACTGTGGAATGCGTGGCATACAACTACCTATGGCAACAGCTAGGTGATCTCTTCTCAGGTTGCCGTTGGCTCCTTGAAGCTCATCCGCCATCCATGAGTATTTCCTCATATGCAACCTTACTTTCTCCCGGCCCATACGCCCACCAAGCCGCAGCCGGGGGCGAATGAATAAGCATATAAGTTTAGTCATTTGAAGTCGGCCTTTCATTGTTCGCCTCTTACGGCACGTGCAGGACGAGAGAGGAATTTCAAACCCTCCCTCCCCTCCAGGGACTTTCTTAACGTTATCATTACAATTATCAGTAAAATATTATTACTTAATATTGAGAAACCTTCTCTCAGTTCCCCCATTAGTACGGAAATAAATAGAGACTGCTCATTTCCTATTTATCATTGCTCACCAATTCCTTTTTCAGAAAATTTCCTGTGCCATTCCTATAATTTTCCCGTCTGCGAGGATCCTTTGTTGTTCAAGAGACCATTAGCTTCGTCAAAGGCTTGGTGCGACGCTTTAATCTGTCTCAGCGAAAAATATTTTACGAGTGCCTGCCAGCTTTTGTGATTGGTCAATTGATCTGCTTCTTCGCCAATCCAGTGTTGCGAGTTAGGTGACTTTTATTTTAGAGTGACGAATATCGCTTACGAGTCGGGTAAGGTCTTTTTCTTGCTTCGGCATACTACGTGTCCTGTCTCGATGGAGCTACTGTATGTGTTAGGTTAGGTTAGAATAGGTTATGTTACTTAAGTGTAGGTTCGGATAGGTTCAGTTTAGTTAGAATAGGTGTCTAATCTGACTTAAAGGTGTACATATAATGCACGAATCTCACGTAGGTCGCATATATCTGGTGAGACAGTCACGAGCGAACTAGCTGGTTTTTCACTCACGAGTAAACTACCTATAGGTATCGGGGTATCTGCGATCCCCCGAGTGGGGTACTAGGCATGTTGCGAGTACCATGCGTCTTAAGTATCTGTTGCTTAGGAGTGGAATATGTGGTACAATACTTGTATTGCGGAAGCCGTGTGTTGCTGGGTTAGACAGCAGATTTCATTTTGCAAGGACATTGGAGGTTTAACTGCTTTCGTTTGTGTGGCCGAACCTCTTTTGAAGGGACATATATATATATATATATATATATATATATACATATACTCTGATTATTTTATCAAGATTAGATTTACACTTAAATTGATGCAACTGCATCGTTTGATCGTTCTCGCCCCCTGTTACGTATTATTGCATCACAATATTTATTAGGTCGATGCAAGCCAGCGCTGTTTTTTTTTTACCTTTAGTTATTGCTTGTTCTCTCATTCCTACCAACATTCTTATGTCATCATCGTTGAGTCATACCGTTGTTTTTTTACATCAATTTTTGCTTGGAGTCTTAGATCATGATCGGTCACTCATGCCAGCATAATTTTCGTACAGTGTAGCCTACAGCATATATAGGTTCATACCCTACCTACCTTGTGTACCTTGTGGGTCTTTGGAGGAAGTCCAGGTCACGTTTCGCTCATCAACCCACGTGTGCAGTCACGATGTTGGGTGTCTTTTGTGGGGCCGCAGTTAGCGACCAAAGAGAGAGCCAGCAGCGAATTATCTCCACAGTGCACGGAACCGCTGACTGCTGGTTTATCTGGTATTCTTCTTAAAATTAGAAGCCAGCAAATTTTTGAACTCTATATTTTTTATATCAGTGGCGTTTCGAATATGTCGATATATTTTGCTAAACAATCTTGCTACAGTCACGGTGAAGCTATTCAAATATTTTGTCATCACGGCTTTTCCACCATCTCTGCTTGGGATGCGTAGATCACAAGTCCTTCCAGTTCTTTCTGAGGGTCTGGCGAAAATCCGCTCATTCACAGTGATACGTTCTAGAATTTTCCAAACATATATGATTGTAAGTCGTTCGAATTTGCGTTATATTGAATGCAATTGGCGACAGTTAAGTCAATTTTGGTAATCGTACTCCTGTATACCTCGAATTCCGATCCTAAACGATCTTTGGACAGCTTCAAGTTGTTCTAGCTTTTTTCTTGTACTCGGCATCCTAAGTGGAGAACAGTACTCTATTCTCCGAAGAATTATTTTCGTAATGTGAGCCGTACATCTACTTTACGTGACGAGAAAGTTCGTAAAACTTATCCACTCCATCTTTTTTCTACAGCAATAACTCTAGCAATATGTTCTTCGAAGGTAGCATTATCTTGCGTTCTCACTCTGAGGTCTCTTAAACCTGTCTTTCTTTCAATTTTATGCCAATCGCTGGTGGTACATAGTGTTTATTTAAAGAGCGTTTGATTTTTTTCTCATGATATTTTTGTATCGTCATTATTTTCTGTACAACCTAGCTTAAGGCTTAAAACTGTATTTTTTCGATCATGGCATTTAGCTCCTCATCCAGTCTACCTCCTTGAAGATTTTTTCTTATCTTCATAACTTTTCAAGTCACACAGTGCTAATATATAGTAATGTTCATACAGTTTCTTCAATTTTTGGGGGGCTCAACCAAATGTAAATTATTGCATCATAATCGTGATACTATTCTCCATCACAGACAAGATACACCTTTCGAACGTCTTCTTCAGTTCTGCCTTCATTACATCACAATCGCTTTATGTTCTTTTTTTTTCACCTAAGGACATTGAACACATTACGTCTCCTGCAGATGTACCATCATTGCAGCATTACACTACGCTCCTTTTACGTTGTCCCTTACGGACACCGAACAAAATACGTTTTTCTTGCAGCTGCACCATCATTGCAGCATTAGTTCACGATCATTTTATGCTTTTTTTTTCCTCACCCACGGACACCGAACACCTCATTACGTCCCTTGCAGCTCTGCCGCTCATCAAACGCATTTACGGTAACTGGGAGCAGAGGGATCGTGCGAGGGTAATCCGATCACAGGGTGCCTGTAATCAGCGGCAGTTCAAGAGAAAATGCGATTCCAATGATAGCAAACACAGAAATTTTCCCCGTTACAAAAATAGGAGGAAATTGCCGAGTTGCAAGAGCAGTGCCGAAGCTTGAGTTGAATGTACGCACTGTAAGCATTGGTAATTATCGTTATATGGGAAAAATTTTATTATTAGACGTATAGTCAGTATCTTTTACAGCTAAAGAAACATGGTATTAGTGATATTTACAATATTTATATCGTTGCATTATTGGAAACAGTTACTTTGGAGATGAACGCTTGCAGAAAATGTTTCCGCTCCTGCATCTAAAGAAACTGCCCAGATTCAGAGATTTAGAACAAATGCATTGAAATGAGAAACACTTTCGCTGAAAGTTAACACGTGCTTGTGTTGCCTTGCCTGCTTACTAATGTTGCTGATGATTGCAGATTATTTACTATTGCAATGTGACCTTTTCAATGCATGATGCAACTATAACCTTTGAAATTTGTAACCTGATTGCCACACTACAAAACCACAATCATTACAATTCACAGCCCGGTTGTCATACAGTACAACGACCGTTACTATTTGTAGCGTGGTTGTCACAAATTCACAAGCACTGCGAGGGAAATATCTGCATAATCTTATCTTTCAGCAGGATTTAGGCCTTCCAAGAAGCTACAACCTTAAATCATCATTTGCTGCGCTCTACAATTTTGCTTGGTCTACGTTGGAGATCAAAGTAGCAACATTGTTATCCCTTACCGAGGCCGTGTTACCGCTGCTCCGCAATGTTGCACAGTCGTCCACAGCTTGCCTGCTAGGATGCTATTGTACACCAGCTGCAGACCCTACAGGCTGTTGCTGTTAAACTGCCCAGAAACCTTCTGCTCTGCTCCAACTCGGGGCCTTAAAAAAGATGCGAGAAACGAGGCTTTGTCGTGCTGCTATATATTGGCAAGCCTATGCGATTGTGCTTGGTGCTCTCGCAGTATACGGAATTGCTGTTATAATCATTTGTGTGTTTGTCTCGGAGCTGAAGACTATGCGATTGTGCTTGGTGCTCTCGCAGTATACGGAATTGCTGTTATAATCATTTGTGTGTTTGTCTCGGAGCTGAAGACTATGCGATTGTGCTTGGTGCTCTCGCAGTATGCGGAATTGCTGTTAGAATAATTTGTATGTTTGGCTCGGAGCTGAAGACTATGCGATTGTGCTTGGTACTCTTGCTGTATACGGTATTGCTCAAGGTTGATTAACTGGAACAGGTTAGCGCACTGCCAAGCGAGCGGTGCATGCGCGCGGCGGACGTACGAAGCGATGACGTCATAAAAACTTAGCACATTTATCAGTAGCAGTTTTGCATTGTTTCTTCATAATTTCATTTGGGCCTCCAGAATGTCCTACATGTCCTACAATTATTGTAGCTGCACAAAAACATCTATCAAGATATCTACGAACTTTTTTTTAGCTTTCTGAATCATAAAATTTTGAAAGAACGATGGTTAAAAGGCGGCTTGTAAAAGAGCAGATGAATTCAACCGGCAAATGACCGCATGTATCAGAAGCACTTTTAGAGCCAAGTTTATGGTCTTAAAAATGCAATAAATCAAGTGAGTTTTATTGAGAGTAATATGGTATTCTAAAGATGGATTTATAGGAGTGAAAACCGCAATGTTTTCCATTCATTTCGTCTTCTACCATTGATCTGCTATCTTCTATAATTTGAAACCGCTGCAACAAAAATTGGCTCGCATGCTAGCGATTGAACCCCGAGCTAGAAGAACTTTTTTACATGATTTGTAAGAGAAACAATAATGGACAAAAAAAATTACTTTCATTCCGGCGAAGTAGTACTAATGGAAAAGTCTATATAGAATACGAAGAAGCCATACAATTGCTCGGTAAAATAAAAATAAAAAAATCTGTGGGGTGTGTCGCAATCTGGCCAAATCCGGGCTACCACAACATGAAAAGAGGTTACCGTAACCCAAAAAGTGGTTGTGAGAACGCCATCTAGCGACGAACGGTGTAAGCTCAAGGACAATGAAATTTTGTTTTATCCGTGATTTTGTGAATGCGTCAATTAACTAGTCTGATTTATTTTAGTGTAAGGAGCTTATTTGTTGCAGATTTGAACGAATTTAGTGCTCCTTTTACTCAAAATAGAAGTTTGTGTTCGGCGGCCTACATCACCGTAACCCGTGTCGCAGTCGCCATTTGAGCTATGATTGCAACACGGGTCGCGACTGGCTGGGTCACCGGTGTTACGCGGTGTAGCACCGGTAACCCAAAAAATGCTGATTGCGACACACCTCTGCTGCTATACGCTGCGCGCGTTACAGCAGTAGAACAGTAGGGTGGCGTCCGACTCGCGTTAGCTAACTTGCAGAAAAAAACTACCTAATCGTATTCCCCACACCTAAACTGTCTCACGGAATGATGTTGTTGAAACTTGCGAATGTTAAATCCATATTTTTCCTATGATGCTGTAGTTTTTACGATTAGGAGAAGCGGATATATTAACGACGCGTACGCGACGGCATAGCTTAGGTCAACATTTTACCGAAACTCTCCGATCGGGTGCGTGCCTCTTACTGAAAAAACAACCTAAATAATAATAAAATTTTTTCCTTCAGAGGGCTAAAATAGTTCGTAGATGCTTCGATATATAATTTTGTGCAACTATAATGATTGTAGGACGTGTAGGACGCTCTGGTGGCCCAAATGAAATGATGTAGAAACAATGTAAAAGAGCTGCGAATTACCGTACTTGATGAACATTATGACGTCACACGCCTCATTACCCATGATGCACAACAGCTTGGCTCCACCCCCTGGGTTAACCTGTTAGTCTCATAATCCGTGGTTATTGCTGTTGTAATCATTTGTGTGTTTGGCTCGGAGCTGAAGACTATGCGATTGTGCTTGGTGCTCTCGCAGTATACGGTATTGCTGTTATATTGTTATATTCATTTGTATGCTTGAAATGTGATTCGTTTGAAGTTATGGACATGGAAGCATGGTAGTAATTGTTACTTCGGCTTTTAGAGCAGACAGCTGAGGTGATCTTATACATGATGAGTTGATACTACTGATGTGAAAGGTCAAAACTTGCCGATGCAATTCTTTCTCATAACGCTGTTTGATGTGGAGGAGCGTGGCGAAGACAAAACACATACACTCGAGATTCCGCCTCTTGTTTCAATGATTAAGCCTTGTATCTTTACTAATATAATTTATTAGTAAATATTTTAATATAATATGTATTCGTAACATGTGTAATGTCGAGGACAGCGACAAGCATCGAAACGAATCACTCGATAGCGCCTCTTGTATCGTCGCTGAAATCCTGTAGCAGAATCTGTAACAAAGCTAACGTATGACATCTATTTCAGCGAACTCTCTCCGTATTTCTTCCCATAATGAACCTGATTTGTCTCCCTTTCTCAAGCCTTCAAGTGGAAAAAAGTGAATGTGTTTTACAATGGAGAAATGGGGCTCGTTACGGAGCCTCGCCGAGATCTTGGTGAAGACAAGCCAAGAAGCGCGAGATGAGATTGAAGGCGCCTGGCTGAGCCGGCGGCGGTCTCAGGGATGTTCGAGATGGGCTCTGAATGATGGAGAGGTGCGGCAGTTTGGGCCAAGTTAAGGAAGGGTGGGTGGAGGTAATATGCCCTGAGGCGCCGAGCAGGCATGGGTATTCATGCAGGAATGGAAAGTGCTGGATTACGAGGTGAGGTTAAGAGTCGTCTGAGTAATATGTATATTAGATTGCTGGAAAGCAAGGGTTGTCTGAAAAGCTGCTGGATAAGGTACGGAGCGAGTTCGAGGGTAGTCCGGGTAATGCGCGCCTCAGAGGCGTGGGGAGCAAGGCCGGGTTGTCAGGAAAGGAGCTGAAGTTCGGAGCCAGCTCAGGAGTACTCTGAGTAGAATGCATCTTATAAGGGGAATGGTAAGCGTGGCTTGTCAAATATGGTATGTGTGGAAGTTAGTGGTGAGTTCTGAATGACGGGTAAGTGCCACAGATCGGGTTACAAGTATTTGAAGGAGGAAAGACGCAGGAATTGGTTTAACTTTTGATTGAAGAAGAGGTACAGAAATTCAGGCAGAGCTTTGAAGAAACGAGGTACTGGAATTCGGGTGGAGCTACGAAGGAAAGAGGTGCTAGAGTTCGGGTAGAACCCTGAAGAGAGCACTGGTGCAGAAGTTCGGGGCTAGCTTCGTATGATGGAGACAAGCGGGATTTCAGATCAAATTCTGAACAAGGAAGGATGAAGGAGTTCCTCAAAACTGAAGCGTGTTCAGAGATTCCTGTTTGGAAGTTGTTTGAATGATGCAGAATCGCGAGAGGTCGGGTTATGGGTGGCCGAGGCGACAAATGAATGAGCAGTACAGCGCGCCTTCATGACGCATACTCAAGAGACTGCAGCAATTTCTCAAGTAAACCCGTGCTTTATTTATTGCAATAAGTGCATTATTTTACACCTTCAGGTGATATTTCTTGCGCTACTGATTTGCTTCCCAGATTCCGTAATCGTTCGGCGTGTCAACAAAGGAAGTAACCTCGCAGTTTGTGGATGTCTGATCTGCTCTTAGTTCACAGCAGGCAAGCGCTGTTCTAAAAATTTATTCAGCCAGAATTTTCATCATTAACTGGTGGAGGAATTTAGGCTGTCGCCTAATTCAAAACTCTCCTCAAGCACTGTAATGTCAATGAGGTTGGCTTCGGCAAGATTTATGAAGCATAATGCGCACGTACAGTATGTTACAACACAGTAATTCGCTACTGGAAATACGCTTTGATCGCTAAAATAAAAACAATCAAATCTAGAAAACGTGATTTTTCCAAAATCGTTTTTGAATGCTCTACATGAGGCTTGTTGTAGCCCGTGTTGTAAAGTGCATCAAAATAAATTAAACTATACCGAAATATTGTACTGGAACTCTGAATTTCGTCAACGATTAATATTCAAGTTAGAAGTGCCGGTCTGCTGCAATTAAAGGTCTTCGGCACCCCACTTTCAAATAAGGGCGACGTAATGCCGAAGTTAGTTGGTAGGTTTCAGGCTCTCGACGGACAACTTCATCATTACAAACTAATTAAACTGCCCGCATAAAAGCAGCGGCTGAAGCGATCCTGGGGAATTGCTTAAGCCCCAGCAAAATTACCTCATCTTTCTGCGGGGAAGTGTCGAAAACTGAGATGAAAAGCGATTTCTTTCCCTGTTTCACCGTTGCCGTCGAGTTTTGCAGTAGAGTCTTTAGGTAGTTAGTCACGCTGGATTGTTTCGGGTTACTGCGTTAAGCTAGATAGGTCATTATGGGTTACTTACAGCGTCACTCCTTTTTTGAGAGTTACTGCGACATGCCAGCTTATTATGGGTTATTACTACGCCACGCCTGTTTGTTGAGAGTTACCGCATCGCATCAGTTTTTATGGGCTATTACTACGATGCGCCAGCTCAGTAAGGGTTATCTATATAGACTATACTGCGTTACCGTCACGCCTGTTTGTTGAAGATTATGGCTTCGTGTCAGTTATTATGGTTTATTACTACGTTACGGCAGCTCAGTATGGGTTATCTATACTGTGTCTCACCTATTTGTTGAGCGATACCGCATTACGCCAGTTTTCATGGGTTACTGGGTCATTCCAGTTCCTTGCTGCACACTGAGACAGACCAGTTCGCTGCACTAGGACTCACTTCGTGTATACATGGAACTGGCGTGTTCTGCGTTCCTGTGACAGGCACCCGTGGGAACAGGCTCAGAGTAACGCGCGTAGCAAGGAGATCGGTCGTCTGCGAAGATAGGAATGTCATGGGATGGGAAGGTCATGGGATACAAAGGTCATGAGATGGCAAGATCATGGGACGGGAAGGTCATACTCGGACGCTTAGTCATTACCAGGGTACCCGACAGTCAATATTATGACAGTAACTAAATGCGTGTAAGTCTCATTCCACTGCTGTGCCAAATAAAATGACGAAAAAATCAACTCAATGAAGTGGCAGAAAAAATTTAACCGTGGTATCCTAGCTACAGATGATTAGCATATCAAGCCTAGTAAAGTTGTGAAAACGTCAGGTTAAATTCTGGAAACTACTCTACGCCATAGAGGTAGCTAATCCACTAAATAATAATACACAGTTTTTTGTTGGTCACTCCGCGCCTGCTTGCTCGCTCGCTGTTTTGGTTGGTCCTTCTCTCCGTCACGCTGCTAAAGATTTAGATAGGAGAAAATTAATCTACTGCAAAACAAGCTGAGATACCATTAAATTTCAGCCCTTGGAGTATCCGTGGCAAATATAGCTTCTGAAATACATGGTTAAAAGTGGAAATACTGCATTTTCTGAATCTCGCTATCATCTCAAAACTACCTTTTGATATGACGATTCTTCTTCTTATTCTTCTTCTGAGCGTGGTAGATGAAAGGCGCTACTTTTGATGGAGTTTTTGATTCTGTCTAGTATAATCTAGGCCCATATCGCATATTTTTTAGCTGAATTTCTTCGTAGTAGTTCAAAAGGCTCAGTCTAAGTTGGAGTTTTCGTGCTTTTCGGGCATAATCCATTTCGCTTATGCTTTCTTTGGTTGAATCTTTTGGTAGCACTTGAAACGTCTCGCTGAACAGACGCTTTTTTTTATTCAGTTCAACTTCAAGCCAAATTTCGCCTCTAAAGGTTTAGCTACCGGTCGGTATCCAGGTTACGACAAGGCCTGAGCATTTCCGATGAATTCTTTTGACTGAACTATATTTTCTTACTGCTGCTCAACGTCTGACCGATTCCAAACTTATATCCGCGCGTTATCTTGCAGGGGGTATATTTTGCTCTCGCAAAACTCATGGCTTCATGGCTGTGCAACTTGCGTTTCATAAATGGAAGATCACGACTGCCGGCATGAGACAGATTTTCCCGCAAAATCTATATCGTGCACAGGAACAATAAAAAGGTTAATTACAAAATTATTGTCGTCATTTTTGACGGCTGGGCCCTCTAGTATAGTATTACCTCCGTGTTCTGTATGGATAGCATCATCTTTTGTGAAAACATATTACAATCGAGTGTCAAGAGTGAGAAGAATAGAAAAAATCGTACCCGAAAGCCACATAAAGTGACGCATTTGACAGTGCTAAAAATACGCGCTTTCCATTTACATCATGTGAAACATGGAAGCTGTAGGCAGGTTACAAAAGTGAGCAGCTTTTTATCTCTTATGCTCAAGAGAAAGGTGTCAAATGGTAGATCTATCTTTCTCAATGAAGTGGGTTTCAGAAAATATAATGTCTCCAGGATAGTCAAAGGACCCGTTTGCTATTAAATTTAAGGCCTGACTTTCTTCCTATCTCCTTGCTTTAGTGATCAGCAAGTGACTTTTTTTCGTATCGTGTCCTTTACATCCGGGCGAAGGCATCAACCAACTATACAATCAACAAACTGTTGCATTGCTATCTAGTAGATTACTAATTTCAAGAGTGCTCGAGCTGTCTAAAATGAGAGCCAGAAATTTGTGATGACCCTTCTTCTTTGGCCAAATTTACCTCCGCCAAGGAGGTTATGTTTTCGTCGGATTTGTCTGTCTGTGAATCTGTTTGTTTGTTTGTCTGTCATCAAGATAACTCAAAAAGTTATGAACCGATTTTGACGAAATTTACAGGGATTGCTAGATATGTTACGAGGAACGGATGATTAAGTTTTGGTGAAGATCCGTCGATCCGTTTGTTTGTTTGTCTGCCTCATTTTTCTCAATGATATAACTCAAAAAGTTACGCTTGGATTTTTATGAAATTCACACGAGTTGTTAGTTATGTTCTGAAGAATAGATGACCAAATTTCTGTAACGATCCGTTTGTTTGTTTGTTAGCTCGTTTGTCTCTGTTTTTAATTTTGTGCTTGTTAGCACAATAACTCAAAAAATTAATGAATGGATATTTTGAAATTTATCACAGTTTTTACTAATGTTAAAAGGCATAAATGATCAAATTTTGGTTCAGATCGGTTTGTTCGTTTGCATGTTTGACTCAAGTTTATCATAATGCTTGTTAGTAGCGTAACTCAAAAAGTTATGAACGGATCTTCAAAAAAATTACTGAAGCTGATAACACTATTAAAGGGCACAAATGGTTAGAGTTTTGGTGTTGATACATACAAAATCATAGTCTCAGAACCAATTTTAATTTTTCGTAACCGTTACATTGCTTGGCGGAGGTATGCGCTCTCAGAGTGCTCTAGGGTCGTTACTAATATGCTTCTGAAGGATATGTTACAACAGCCAACACAATCACCATAAGAGAGGGATCTTCTCTGTTTCAATTCATCTGAGCAGCTCACTTCTTTCTTCCCTTAGATGCAATTTGAAAAAAAAAAAATCAGTTTATACTAGCAAACAGCGAAGCATCGTTGAATTTAGTTAAATTTTCCGCCCCTTATCCTGTGTACTCCATAATACAACTTCAGTACATCAAAAGTTTTGCCCTCAAGCGATAACTGTCTCCCTAAAGGAAAGAAGTAAGCTAGAAAACATAATTACCTCATCTACTCCAGCCGAAAAATAGCTTCTCCTGTGCTTCGTTGATCATCTAGTCAATTTGTATTTCGTCAATTAAGAACAAAAATATAATTTCGATTCAAGGAGAAGATAATAAAGTTTAGACTGCGGGAGAGCTCTAAGAGAAGCTGTAAATATCTTCTTTGTTTGCAATTTTAAAGTAGACTTTAAAAGAGAAGATTCTTATCTATATTGTAATTCTGGGTGTCTCTCCGTTAGTTAGTTACTTGGTACGACAGCATTAGATAGGAGTGAATTAGGGCATCTTTGAGGTATCCTTGATACTACCTAGGAAGGGATCACTAGAAGGAGTCAAGTTCATATTTAGGCTGCTGTTGCTCGTCGGTCTTCGGTAGAAGATTCACTGTCTGACTTGAAACATTTTTCAACCTTCGTATGCATGATACGCGTCCGAGGGCATCATAATTTAGGAACAAGACTTTCGTTCTGCATAATTTCTCAAGGTTCCTTCAGTATTAGATAGGGGAAAATGACGATGACACGGGTCTGAGATATCATTGAAGTACATTGCTTTTGCTCCGTGGAGTGTCCATAGGTTCAGCTAGT
>LQNS02277219.1:149776-160287 GCA_001587735.2 Parhyale hawaiensis
CGTCCGAGGGCATCATAACTTAGGAACAAGACTTTCGTTCTGCATAATTTCTCAAGGTTCCTTCAGTATTAGATAGGGGAAAATGACGATGACACGGGTCTGAGATATCATTGAAGTACATTGCTTTTGCTCCGTGGAGTGTCCACAGGTTCAGCTAGTGATATTAAATAACCGCATTGTCTGTAAAAACATAGCTACAAACATTGTGAACAAGGTCCTTGTATCTGTTCGTAAGCTTTGAATGTAGTGATTTAAATTTCCCTCTCGCGCTGTGTACTCAACCAAGATATTTCAGATTGCTGAAAACAAACGTAAATTTACAGTGGATTATCCTATTTCTATAATATGTACTTATGTTCGTAGTAACGCAAAATAAAATGAATAAATATTTTGCAAATCTTGTAGACTGACCACTGATAGGCTGATATATACTATATTGTTAATAGTCAATACAGTGAAGTTTGCAGATATCGCCTCTAAGAGCTGGCGGCTTGACAAGCTAAAGCCGCCAAGTTTTGGAATAAGCCCCTGATATCTGCACTCGTCAATAGGTCTCATCCTTGTGAGCAAAGTTTCGGGGAAGATTCAATTAACATATTCCGTTAACTGCTGAAGTTCTCCTGAAATGGCCTCCTCTATTTTCACGCCCTAGAGTTCATGTTTAAATTATTTCTTGAACCATTTAACCAATTTGGAGGAGGTCGCTCGGACAACAGCTCGCGGCCATGGCGTGCAGAACTCGAGAGATTGCTGCCCCTCTCAGTTAATTACACGCCGGGCCTAAAGGGAGGACAGTCTATATGAGAGCAGACTGAGCTCCTTCCTGCTGCTGGTGGTGCTGTTCTTCCTTCTGGTGGTGGTGCTGTTCTTCCTTCTGGTGGTGGTGCTGTTCTTCCTGCTGATGGTGGTGCTGTTCTTCCTGCTGGTGGTGCTGTTCTTCCTGCTGGTGGTGATGTTCTTCCTTCTGGTGGTGATGCTATTCCTTTTACCGGTGGTAGTGTTCTTCCTGTTGGTGGTGCTGTTCTTCCTGATGACAGGGATATCCCTTCTACTGGTGGTGCTGTTCCTGCTGCTCGTGGTGCTGTTCTTCCTGCTGGTGCTCTGTTCCTTCTACCGGTGGTACTGTTCTTCCCGCTGGTGGTGCTGTTCTTACTGCCACTGGTTTTGTTCTTCCCACTGTTGCAGTTGGTGCTACTTCTGCTGCTTATTGTGCTATTGTTCGTGTTACTACTTGTCCTGTTTCTGCAGCTATCGCTGGCGCTTCTTGAGCTGTTCTCTCTGTTGATGACGTTATTGTCGCCGCTGTTACTATTCCTGTAACTTCTACGTGTGTTAAAGTCCAGGTTCTGCTGGTATTGCTGTTTCCCGTTGTGATGGTGATGCATTCTCTGCATACTGGCAGAGTCCTCACCGTTATGATGCCGCGACTATGCTCTCCTGATCATAAGCATAGGATTTGAAAAAAAAATACAATTTTGAATAACCATATTTTAAAACTTTTCTAACTAAAATTTACTCATTGGCAAAGATTGAAGAAGACAAATAATAACGGTTTAATCAATTAAATTACAAAACTTCATTATAAGTATGTGAGATGCCTACTAGCCGTCCAAAAATTGAATACTAGCAACTCAAAAAGTAAAAAAACAAACTCTTGACAACGAAGTAAGTTAAAGTTATCAAAAAAGGGATATAGTAGAGTCATACCTCCATTCATGGTCATAATCTCATAAATTCTCTGAGGTCTTGAGTAATGTGAAGGTTTACAAGAAGGTTGAGGAAGATCACTTCAAGCGGTGAAAATTCAACACGAATGTTGTTTACTGTGGGAAATTGTTGTAAGTTTTTAGACATGGCTTACTATTCACTCCAAAAGTTCTCTATCGGATTTAGATTTGGAGAATTCGTTAAATGATGGAAGAAAGGGACGTCTTTCTCAGGCGGGCATTGTGGATTGCTACATTATGCTACTAGAAGAATTAAGCATCATAACCCAAATCACATCTTTCCACTTTGCTGGTTGATTGAAGATAAATGTAAAGTCAACTTGACTGCACCCTCAACTGGGAAAGCCACACGCACTGGTTTGTGCTGCGGGTATAGGCCAACTGGCCCTAGAGGAGTAAGTACGCAGCAGTCGATCATGGCTCGTCAAGAACTATTCCGTCATCGATGGAAGGTTCAGCGACCCGCGCCTTCCCCAAAGCTCCCTAACTCTGCGGAAGGTCAGTGCCCATACGGAAGCTCTGCATACCTACCACTGCTTGGGTTCAGCACGCAAAACTGCTGCTACTGTGAGTTAGTTGGAATATCTACTATCCACTATATAATAATACGCAGGTGTTTAGTCGCTTGCTCGCCTGGATGGTAGATCCTTCTCTCCGTCACGCTCATTAAGGATTTAGATGGGAAACATTTTATCTACTAAATAACAGGATGAGATAGAGTGAAATTTCAGCCTTGAATTGCGATTATAAATATGTTTCTGGAATATAGGGATGTATGCTCGAAAGACAATGTACTGCATTTTCTAAAGCCAGCTTCGTTTCGGAAGGCTGCTCGTTACATTTGAAATGATTCTTCTTGTGAGCGTGGTTGATGAAAGGCTGTATCTTTAGCAGAGTTTTTGATCCTGTCGCGTATTGATAATTTTACATATTTTTCTGCTGAATTTCTTCGTAGCAATGAAAACTTAACGCTGAGCAGAGGCCAAAACATTTTGAATTATTTTGAAGCCAAATTTTGATCCTTATGGTTCAATTAACTGCTTATATCCAGGGTAGAGTAGCACTGAGCAATTTCCGTGAAATTTTTCGTTGAGCGATTTGTATTTTCGCGCTGCTACTCGACTTTCCACCAGCATTTCAAACCTGATATTCGGGTATTTATTTGCAGGAGGGAACTTTGCTCTCACAAAGTCACGACGACACAACATTCGTTACTTTAATAGAAGATCAAGCCAAAAGGTATAAAGCATAATTTCTGCAACAAAATCGGTACGGCAAGCTAAATAGTTATTAGCTTCAATATGAAATTATTGCCTTTATTTCGAACGGATGGGTACTCTAGTAACATGAAGAACATAAATAAAAGTACAAATATAATGTATTGATTTGTATCAGTGTCTAGCAAAAGTTTGGACTGCCCTATAATCCCAGTCATAGAGCTCATAAACATGGCATAGTCTATGTCCCAGTAATCTGAACACTGCTTATCAATTTTCGATAACATTCTATTGAATAGCCGTCTATTACATGTCCATATAAATGTATGGAGGCAGCAGAGATTTAACGCTGCGTGTTAGTACTTAAAATAAAATTTTAACACTTTATCAGCACTATAAATGCCCTCGCACAAGATAAAATTTTCATAAATTTAAATTTCCCTCAAATTTTGCAAGATTCACATAGTTCCGGCAGTTTATTTAATTTCAGCCTCATCGTGTCTTTTTTTTTTTTTGGTGAATGTCACGCTGGCTTGGACGTTCGTGCCATCACAAAAATAAAAAATAATAAGAGTAATTATTTATATTCGCAGGAGCAGCGGACGTTGCGTGCTGCACTAAATAGTGCTGAGAGTCCCGAGAACGATCCCCAGTCCAGGCGCTGTCTTTCTCAAGGGTGCTTGGCGAGCTGAGTCAGCAAATTGGCTTGGTGCGCTTAGAAATCGTGGGGATACCTACTTTAGGGTAGGGGGTGAAGGGCCGCTGAACTTTCTGTTTCCGTGCCATAGTTCTTAGCGACCAGTCATCTGCTGCAGCTGTACTTAGTCCTCTGGGGTCACTTGGCCTATGTCTGCGCATCAACCATTGCGTGTGCTTTCCACAGGGGAGGGTGCAGTCAAAGTTGACTTGACCTTTTATTACAAGTTTCAGCATCAATCAATGGTGATAAAAGTAATAGGTATGAAAGCTCAAGGTTCTTTCAAACGTTTGAATACGTCGCACTGAGACAGATGAATCCATATTCGCTTCAAATATCCATTAAAATCGACAGGATGGTTCAGGAGGCAAGCACTCCAACAGCAGACACAACTTTCATCACAACGTGATGTGTAAATTCGTTCGTTGCTCGAAGTATTCTTTAGTCGAACAGTCTCCACGAGTAACAGAAAACTTGCTTGTTGCAAGCTCTCCCAACAAAGTGGTGTATTCACTCATGGAATAAAGCTTGGCTTCGTTTGCGTGAGGAGCTAACCCTAACATAATTCTGGGCCGCTCCAGAACCTAAATTCGCAAATCAGCTTATAGAGCAGCCAAAACTTCTGTCTTGTGTCACTTCCGTTGTGGTGGTTGCCCGTTTTTACAGAACAAAAACTTCTTCAGTCTCCATAAATACAGTATATTTTTTCTTTCAAAACATTCTTTCGTTAATATGAATACAACTAACATCCTCAGCCTCTAGAAATCTCTTTGTTGTCTTCTTCCTTCATAGCCTGGCGTCCTCACGATATAGTATTAAATATCAACACTATTCACACAGAAGCCCGTTCTTTCAACCACGACACTTCTCTAGCTCCAGAAATCTCTTTCTTCTCTCCTCCAGCCTGCTGCCCTCTCAGTGTAGTAGTAAATATCAACACTATTCTCCCAGAAGCCAGTACGTTCAAATAAGAAGCTTCTTCAGTCTCCAGAAATCTCTTTTTTCCCTCGCCCAAAGCATGCCGTCCTCACCACATAATCCTCCCTCGAACACCTGCGTTGATTGAAGTCGTGTCCGCCAACCAGGGACGAGCTTCGCCTGACGTCCCTTTAAACCTCCTGCCAGTTCTTTAAGCGAATTAAATCCGAGCTTACACGGTCTGACGCTAATTATTATTACCCGGGTGTAGTCAGCGACTCTCTCGAGTATCAGTTTCGTGATTGAGCCAATAAACCGAAAATACTGAGGGAGAATCTTGAAAGTAGAGAGGCTTGTAGGGCGCCGATAAGAGCCTCGGCATCGTTTGTGAAAAAGGAGAGAATCTGTGCTCCATTTCTACTAAAAAGTCAGCCGAAACTCTTGAAGAAACTAGCGCTCCATTATCATATAGTCATGGATATGCGTATCGTATTGGTCAGTATTGTTTGTTATGCTACAATGGTTATCAAGGGGCATATAGGTTATCTACAATAGTAACATTAGCCGTTCAGAGCTTCAAGTTCATTGTGATTGTATATGGACATGTCAACGTAATAGCCTCTTTCTCTTCTCGAAAAATGGCTATGGCTTTTCTTTTCACTTTTCTTTATATATTTTGGATGGGAGGACATTGCAATTTTAAAAAATTGTCTCATTATCATATTTCAAATAAAAATGCGAATACGATCGTACGAAGTCGTCGTTAATGACACTACGTTGCTGAGATACTAATTATTGCAAGACTCAGACTAATGATGGCGTATAAAGATGTCTCAACAAAGTGCCGTTGCTCGATCGTGCTACTAAGGTGTGGCTGCTGCACATCTGCATATAAAGATATCTGTAAGCCGTTCATGAACTTTACTACGTCAAAACATGAACTACAAAATGGTCACTGATATTAGCTTGGAACGGAGGATGGCTACCGACGCTGGTAACGTCAGCAGGTTTCTTTTAGGTGATGTAACAGCCCTACTTTAGTCGCCACGAGCCACCGCTGCATACGAAGGTTGCTGATTTTTTTAAGTTCACTAAAATACGGTAGCGGTGTATGATGACGTGGAAATTCTATTTCATTAAAACGTTCTTGAGTTTAGACAGTTCTCACTGCAAGGTTCTAGGGTTTGTGTCACTAAGACGAGGGCTGTTCAACGCTATGGCGGCGACCGCTTATGCTAAAACCCAACTTTAGAGTTTGAACTATTTATTTACTTGCTCGCCAGCTTTGGACTGAATATCTGCTGCAGCTTCATTTCACATAATATTTCGCTTATTTGGTGTTACCGAGACCTTAGTGCGTAAAACAATGATGAAGATACAGTAGAATCCGCCCAACGCCTCAGGCGCTTTAGAGTGCACTCCGCTTAAGAGGTGCAATTTGATGAGACCCAAACCTACAAATATTTATTGCTAACAATGTTATGCCGCTTTAGGCACACGAAAAATCAGGTTTAGATGACACGTATAAAATACATTATTTGGCTCAATGAAATAATAAAAATTGATAAAAATATAAAATGTATAGCAACGGCATCGTCTTGGCGTGTATATTACATCAATTCACTAATGTCCAAACATATTCACAGCTTTAGAGAATTTCTCAGTAATTCAGCGTTACTCTCGAATTGCAATCCTACAGATGGCGTCAGGTTCACTTAGCGTTTAGCCGATGCTAGCGACTGCCTACCTAATGGCTGTTAACTTGCGTTAGCTTTTATTAGCGTTTGAATAAAATGTGTACAGTGAGCCAAAATGTACCTCTCACTGCCTGAGTCTTCCTGAATCTAAGTAAATACGCAGCCATATTTCACCAGGAAAACGAAAATCAAAAATGTCTTGCTTCAGTCACTGCGTGAAGCCATCTTTCCACTTCAGATAGCGCTTGAACGCTTTCTTGGCTCATGGTAAGCAATAGATCAGCGCTGAGCGTTTTGAGTTATAATTTACTGCAAATTTAAACTTATACCCAAAACATACTAGAAGCACTTGCTCAATCCCCTCACTGTACCACTAAGATTTTTGCATGTTTTGTAAACACACACACCGACGTTAATGAGGACAGTTCAAGATGTTCGGATATTTTGCACAGCGTAAGAGGAGCAAACGCCTCAAGTGTATGCCCAACTTCTCGCCGTTATTAAGCCCCTAGGATTATTGTCTATTCAGAACCCCCGTAAAACAGTTTTCTGAAGTGTGTCTACTTCATAGAAGACGACACACTTTCTGCTCCGGATAAGAACGCATCAGTTTAGATTTGCTAACCAAAAGGTATCTTGTTAACCGGATTCAACGGTATAAACATAACAGAAGATAGACAACCCCGACCTAAATAAAGCTTAATTTTTGCAATGTCAAATGCCTCTCAAAATTGGGTATCACGAACTTTTCAGCCTATGACGTCTTTTTGTGGCCAATCTGTGGAGGATTCCGTATGATTCATCCGTTTTGTGACAATTGATTTAGATTATTGACGTAATTTTGACAGTAATCTGGTGTGCTTGCTCTGCAATCACGACCGCAACATGATTTTTCTTCAGAAGAGATCAAACGTGATCAAAGAGTGATTCAACATACTGGACATGCAAAAATCAAAATTTGAGGTACAAGATTGTGATATTTCCTCATGGTTAAAAATAAAATAGATAAATCTATCACGTTCATGTAGTGAGGACGGCATGCTTTGGGCGAGGGAAAAAAGAGATTTCTGGAGGCTGAAGAAGTTTCGTGGTTGAAAGAACGGGCTTCTGTGTGAATAGTGTTGATATCCTTGATTCTTAGAAGTGCCATTTCGTTCGTTTTAAGCCTGTTCAACGACAATCAAAACACTGCTAGTTCACCTATGCGGTGATTGCAATATCATGCAAAATATATAAGTTACAAAGGCCATTCCTTATCATCTTCCGCACAAATATTATAGACATCTACTTTTGGAAGGCAAACACGGTGTCTCGGGTTTGTTAACAAAATCAGTGCCCGTTCTTGTGCTTTTCAGTGATCATCGTCATCACGGTACTAGTGATTCTGATCACAAAAATATAGGAAAAATCAACACCTTTTACAGGCGGAAAGTCTGCGGACTTGACTACCAATATTAAATTATCTTATGTTTCTAGTTTTTGAGCAAGCATTGCAGGAAGAAAAAATTCTGAGATATCATATAAGTTGAGCAAGATTAGGTTAATTGAAAATTTTTATGTTGTCTGTAACAATATTGTAAAATAGCGGCACTGTGAGTTAACCCTGATATTTAGGTAACGGAGGGTTGATGCGCTTTGCAGTATTATTGCAACACTAGACAATGGTACATTTGTTACATCATTTTCCTATTTGTATTTAATGTTTATTACTCAACGCTATTTAAATGCAAAGCTAAGTATCATTCTTCTTAGTTTGTAGCAATGGTGAGCGTAGACTCAAAATGTATTTAGTCCTAATACAATATCTTGTAGAATAGCTTTAAGACACTAATTCTTTTTATTAGGCCATTAGATGTTCTAAGCGCTGATGTATCTTTTATTTTCCGCAGGCCCGGTTTGATCAGAAGACGGCAGATGAACAGCTATCAACCGTACACTGTCCAAGGTAAGCTCTTTTACATATTTATACAGACTTCTTTTTTTTAGCCGACAGTACTTCACACATTATGGAGACAAACTTGCAGTGCAATTAGGTCATTACAAATGATCGCTCAGTGCTAGACTGCAGTACTATTTTTTTTATAAAATTATACCAACAATAAACTAGATTCCTTTTGGAAACCTACAGTCAACAGCATAGCACAATCTCCTGCAACAGAGCGATAGGATACTGTCAGGAACAGACTTTGCCTGAGAGGTGTGGACACCTACCACGATTGCCTATGCAACTTAGCTTTCGCTTCTTTCCCGATAGCAGATGTGTTGAGAGCTGCACTCATTGTTTCGAGGTCTTATGTTCTTCCCCAGCCAGGAAGGTGATGTCTTTCGATGCTCTACATTGCAGCTCCAGCGTTTCTGACATTCACAGTATACTGCGAGGGTACTGACCTAACCTGTAGTGCGGATAGACTGTCGGAGGGTTGCAGTTGTCTTTCTGAGCGTTTCGTCTTTGAAACCATTACTCTAACAGTTGTGGGGTTGACTGCAGCCGCGCACTTATCTCAAGTCTAGAGACTGTTTATTTGCAGCACAAATTCGAGCTTGTGGATTTTCTATAGAAAGGTTGTACGGTGAAGGCCACTTCACCTTTACCGTGCAGCGGGTGGTAAAAATTAAATGGTACTCGTTATCTGATATGCACCGATGGTACCATTGTACAAAGGTCAGGCTGTCCAGCAGGTCTTTGCAGTTGATAATGATGCCAATGCAGCTGCAGTGCGTCTGTTTGCTGATGTCATTGCATTGGGCCGAGGTCAACAAAGTTTATCTTTTTACCAGCTCTTTTTCCGTAAATGATAAACTATACTGCAGTATGATGCACAATTGATGTGGCACTACAATAGCCAAGGTATGTATAAGTATATACTACTATTTTTTCTGCGCTGTAATTGCCGAGCCAGCGCTGGATAGAAACACCTATGTATTTTCGGATGGCACTATCACTATCTTTCGAGCACGCTAGATGATGATAATGATGATCGTTATTATTAGCCTTTTTTGTACCAGAATATGTTTTTCGCTAGTATAGCTTTTCTCCGTACGAATGCAATAGGACAAAAATTAATTTTAGAAAAATAACACAGGCTTGGTATGCACAAGTTAAATTCCTAGTTTAACCACCGTTAGCTCGATACTGATGCAATCACTCAACATGCTAGACGATCTGTGGATATTACAGATAATTTTGCAACTAGAGCTTTGTTGTAAAGCAGATATCGGCGGATGTTGTTGCATTACAGTTCAAGTTATTCAACAGTGCATTAGGTACTAGAAAATATAAGCTAGTCTGTTTATTAAGAGCTACGAAGAAACTGTTTAGTTGAAACATTACCCTCAGGGACAACGCGGCTATAAAGAATCACTTAAGTGCCTACACCTAACATATATTGTTGTCCTAAAAATAACACTACTTAATGCGTCTCAAAGTTGCCGCACTGTTTAACCTCGCCATGCGTAAATTAGACTTTAAGTTTCGCAGGTACAGCGCTAGTTGTAACGTCTTCCAATGGGTACGAAAAGGGAATGTAAAATACTGAGCTTCTCCACGATGAAATTCTTGCAGACGTGTTCCCGATTTTTGTACAAATGGTAACCCAAGTTAATTCTTGGACACAGAGAATTTCATAATGGAAGAAATCCGTACGCATTCTTTGACGGTCATCCAGTCGGTCGTTCTTTGCTGCCACCGCGTACAGCAACTTTAGATGCTCGGTTCTTTTCCCTCATCTTTGGTACGGTAGAGCGAAAATGCTGGCGGTGAAAAGGTAGTAGAGTCGAATATCATTTAAGGTAGGAAAGCGGGTTGAAATACCTGTACTTTAAATGTGAAGTATAATCACCCTTCTTTCTTACACCAAAGACGTTATATTAAATTAACACGGCTATGGTACACTATATCATAAACTATAAGAACTTCAAAATACATCCTAGCATATCAAAATTAAATGGGTGACTAACATACATCCTACCTACCTCAGGCAAGTTTCACTTACCGTATAAGCATATTGGTTCCAAACCTAATACGAGTAACCCCTTGTACGAGTTCAGGTTGTAGGAAATTTTGCTGTGCCGCTCGAGCGATGCTGCTGGAGTGTGCAGTGCGGGCACCCGATGAGGGACGGCCAATTGCGCTCAAGTTCCGACGTCGCTTGCACTCAATTAGCCGAAACTCTGCCTCCTCGCTTCTTGATTAGACAGCGAGATAATGAAACCGCTAATCGAGTATTAATTGAGATGGTGCCTCTGGCCAATTACT
>LQNS02277219.1:250919-271913 GCA_001587735.2 Parhyale hawaiensis
CCAAAGCCTCCTCCCATCGGCTGTCGAGAACGTACGGGACATCGTCATCCTACTCGACAGGCCGTGGCCACTCGACATGCTCGACGTCAACTTTTGCTCACCTCGACAACTTCCTTACGATACCATTCCTGCTTCTGGCGTTCCTGTCATTCTTACTGGTGGTGGAGTCGGTGAATGGCTGTCGCCTGTCGGAATACACTTGCGCCAACTACGAGTGCATCAAAGCAGACGCCTACTGCGACGGCGAGACGGACTGCACTGACCGATCTGATGAACCCAGGGACTGCTCGCGTGAGTACGCCTTAAAAATTAATATTTTACGCAATACTTTATGAGTAATATGCTCTAAGATGATAAAAATACAGCTAAGGTGTTCTATTAATAGTAGGGTAACATGTCTAGTACCCGTCCACCATGCTAGTAGCCGTACACTTGGCACTAAAAAACTTCCTGTGTACAAAACTAGCAGTACTAGATAGCCATACATAGGCTTAAGCTGTAGGCTAAGTAGTGCCGCACCATCCCTGAAAATGACGGGTGAAAAAAATTAAACAAAAAGAAATGGTGGTTGTTTTCATATTTTTTCATGTTTTTAGTGAAAAAAATGTAAAAGTTACCACTTTTTCTTCGCCCGGCATTTCCAGGGATGGTGCGACACTACTTAGCCTACAGTTTAAGCCTATGTACGGCATTCTAGCACTGCTAGTTTTTACACAGGAAGGTTTTTTCGTGCCAAGTGGACGGCTACTCGCACAGTGGACGGGTACAGACATGTTACCCTATCTGCTTATGAATAAGATTACAGATTTTGTGTCGTAAAGAACTGGACATCCCTACAAGTAGAAATCCTTCACATTAAACGTACGGGATACTGCATTTTGTGGTTATTTGTATCAATTGTGTCAAATACGCTTAGAAGAGCTGCAGTTACTAGTGCATGTATCAGACGATCACAGGCCGTGTTTCATCCTTTTCTGTGACACCGGTACTCCTTGGTACCGTCCGTGCACCAAGGCTTAACATTCCTATCATTCCTCCGTGTCCTTCGCTCTAAATCAAGCGTCCAAAGCTATACGCGCCACAACCTCTCCGCATCATCCCAGCTTCCTGGCTTTCCTAAAGGCTCGATCCCGCGCGATTTTCTTTCGACCAGATGCAGAAAATTAAGGAAAATGCTGCGCACGCGCGCCCAAAATTGGGGAGCGAGATTAGATAAACTGAAGATTTTTTATCACGATGCTGAACTGGAGGAAGCGTCGTCCTTGGCCGCGCGAAAAATGCAGCAGTAGCCTCCAGGTGAAGAGTCAGTTGGCTTTGCTGCAGTGATATTCAGGCGAAGAGTTAGTTGGTTTTGCTGCAGTAGCGTGCGGGGGAAGAGTCAGATGGCTTTGCTGTAGTGATATTCAGGCGAAGAGTTAGTTGGTTTTGCTGCAGTTAGTTTTGCTGCAGTTGGTTTTGCTGCAGTAGCCTGCAGGGGAAGAGTCAGATGGCTTTGCTGCAGTGATATTCAGGCGAAGAGTTAGTTGGTTTTGCTGCAGTTAGTTTTGCTGCAGTTGGTTTTGCTGCAGTAGCCTGCAGGGGACGTCAGATGGCTTTGCTGTAGTGATATTCAGGCGAAGAGTTAGTTGGTTTTGCTGCAGTTAGTTTTGCTGCAGTTGGTTTTGCTGCAGTAGCGTGCAGGGGAAGAGTCAGATGGCTTTGCTGCAGTGATATTCAGGCAAAGAGTTAGTTGATTTTGATTTTGCTGCAGTAGCCTACAGGGGAAGAGTCAGTTGGTTTTGCTGCAGAAGCCTGTAGGTGAAGACTCGGTTGGCTTTGCTGCAGTGGTATTTATGCGAAGAGTCGGTTGACTTTGCTGCAGTGGTATTTATGCGAAGAGTTAGTTGGTTTTGCTGCAGTAGCATGCAGGTTAAGAGTTAGCTAGTCTTGTTACAGTATAAGGTGCAGGTGAAGAGTTAGTTTACTTAACTTCAGTGACGTGAAGGTAGCGTTATTTCCCCTTGTTGAACATTAGCCAACAGGTGAACTGTGCATACATTGTGACACAGATGAACTTATTGAAAGTAAATGTTTGAAATTCAAAAACTAGCCAGAGTCCAAAGTAAATAAAAAAACGAAATAGAGTATGCCATGAGCTTTTATTTTGTATAGTAGGCCCCTCGACTAGCCTATTCGGAAACTACCGTCTGAAAAATTTTAATTTTCGAGCTGCTCTGCTTACTAGTGGCAGAGAATCTGAAAATGCTCACAGCTTTCTTCACCTCCACTACAGTAATTTTGAGCACTTGTCAATAATATTTGATACCATATTCCTTCAAGTATTTTTGGTTTTAGTTTTCTACGTAATTTATTAATAATATTTTAAGTTACATAAAGAACTTTATGCCTATGTCTATATTATAATTATACGAAAAGTCTGAGAACCTTGCTTGTGTGCTTGTTTATTTACTTGTGTCACGTTTATTTGTCTCGTGCTTGTTTGGCACAGCTTCTTCGCTTTTAGACGTGAAGAAATTCGAAGGACATTCCATGGGTTAGCTCTTTAATTTGATTTTATCTGTGAGACGGAAGTTAAACTGAGCTCGACTTCAAGAACGGGCATGATGAATTCATCATCTCCATTGGCAATGCAACTGAAATACGTAACATGTTTATAATTTGACTTTGCTTACAAATTGGGTGTTGAATATTCGTTAGAGAAGCAAAGAATCTTTTGATAGTGAACCGATGGCCGCTCTTTGACGGGCAGATGAGGACGGCCGAATAGCGGGTGGTCTATGCTCAGCTCAATAACACCGGCTTTTTTTCCGCAAGCGAAGACGATCGCAATGACGACCCTATGGGTTACGGGCCTTCTATACAAACATGTTGCACGTAAGGAGTACTAAATTTAAATTATCTCTGAAATACTGGCCTGTTGTATTCTTGGCTGTGGAGACAAATACTGTATTCTCTGTTAAAGTTTTACATCAAAACATGCCAGCATGACGTGCTGGACGCCAGTGACATTCCAGAGAGCGCAGCTACAGCTGTGTTGCCAGACATTCGGTGGTCCGACCAAGAGCGGGTTTGATGTACTCTATACTGCACGGTGTCAGCAACTTGTCTGTGTAGTAGAACTTACTTACTTAGTAAAAAAAAATAACTTATTGCGCATTTGATGAAAGGTACACTTCAGGAGTAAGCAACATGTTCGTATTAGTTGATAAATATGGCGTTTTTACATCTTGCAGTTTTTAATTAATAATGTTGAGCTTAGCACTGCTAGGGGCCATCGCATACTGGCACTACTCTGAACACTCCACCTCTTGGAAATGAAATAAAACAAAAAAGTCTTTCAGCTCATACGATAACTTTAAACCTTTTGAGGGATTGCCATGAAACTGAGGTCGCAGTTTATAAATAAGTTTAAAATCATTTCATTCAAAACCAAGGAGGGCAATTGCGGCCCTGCCTCATGAGTAAAAAAGGCTGAAAGTTCTGATTCCCTGCGACCATTCGGATATATATTTTTTTTCACGTGAGGCTGGGCTGAACGTGATGGCAAGTTTCAGCATTTCTTTAATGATAGGACCAGCTAATTTCAAACTGTATGCAGTAGTAGCATTGATTTTTCCTGCACATTATTGTATATAATGAGTTGTGATATTATCTTGTTTCGCCCGAGTTGATACTGTTAGTTATGTCTTAGTGGTGGAAACTCTCATTTACGCACTGGAAAAGTGACAACAAACCACTACCACCAATAATAATAATAATAATTTGTTTTCTGCCATTGTTCTGTCGCTGATATTTTCATCTACTTCAATTTTAATTCGAATAATTTTAAATGGGAATCGGAAATCTCTAAAAAGAGGCCGAGAGCGACGGAAAGTTTTCTGCCTCACCTTTTCTTGCCAATTTAAGTTGCAAGCTTCATTTTACTACTCTTCTAAAATTAACCCCCACCATTAGCAAAAGTTTTGAAACACAAAGTTCTTCATTCGGTCCTGCAAGGCCACCATGGAAGTCTGTGCTGCAGGATTAAAAGAAGCTCGTTAGTATTGTAGGTCTTTTTATGTGACTGCAGAGGCTGCAGTAAGAGCTCGCTCGACATGGCAAGAGCTTCGTCGTAAACTCCAATCATTGGAGTCTTTATTGGTTCTGTTGGAATGGAACGCTCGAATACAGAGACAGTTATGGCCAAACTCATCGGTTAGAAATACAAGCCGCAGAGACCGAGGCTGATCCACGGACGCCTTTCCTTTCCATTGACACATGCACTTTCATCCACAGCACAGGAAGTCCGATGTTTGCTCAAGAAATAGAACTTTGGGGGAGACTCCCTCCGATGACATTTCTAGTTTGGACCGTGCAGATTTTTGGTTGCCGTTACCGAGAGCGTTTTGGGGTCAGAACGGAGCGCAAGTGCTGGGGAGAGACACATATTGGTGTGCTGGAATATTTGTGAGTGGGAACAGTAGAAGTAAGTTAGAGCGAGATATATACTGTGGCTTCCTGCATGCTGTTCTGGAAAACGAGTGGGGGGAAGAAACAAGCGCAAGAGGGTTGGAAAGTTACGAGTCTATGAAGGCACGCTCATGTGTTGAAAAAGTTGTTAAGGAAGCAGACAAGCCCTAGAGGGGAAAGGAGATAGTGCATTTATAGGAAGGCGTGCTTGATTACGAAATGGCTTCGGTTAGCTGTATGAAACACTATTCTTAGAAGGGAAATATTACTTATAGGTAACGCAGTATTTGAACAACTGAGAAAATGTTTCATTCTAGAATGACGGCGCGGTTTTGCTGAATCCTGGAAGTACGCAGACTAATCTTCACAAGAAGTAAACAACAAACCCATGAAAGTCGTTGCTAGAGCGTTTTTTACTAGACTGCATAATGGAATCCCATTGTCATTAAAAATCATATATTTCTTGAAGTTTATAACACTCCGGATGCAAATACTCTAAAAACTAATTTGAATACTGTGAAAAATGGCATGTAGTCAGTGAGGCAACTCCGCATGGCATAAATTCCTGCAATTTTAGTTCGGTCTTCGGCTTGTCCCTCGGCTTCATGTTTGCAATGGATCAGAAATTCCCGCTATTATGTAAAAAAAATCTCAATCCAGATGGTGTTTATTCCGAATAGTTTCTTTTCTTTAGTTTCATTAATCTATCACTTTTTTTTATATTACCTAACAGCTGAGATGAATAAAAAACATATTTGTATGTCTAAATTTAAACTCGACTGCATATAATTTCGGTACTTAATTGACAGTTCAATGATTAATTTTTTCATGTTCATGCTTTATTCTGTTCTTCCTCTTCTTTCCCGACTTGCTGTTCTCATCCGCGTTGATCGCGCATGGGTTCCACGTTTTTCTTGGTATTTTTTGCCCCTTCTTTCTTCGTCGCTTTGGATCACAGTGTACTCTGTGGGTAGGGAGGCTTACACTAGGAATAAATAATAATAATAAACCTAATTTATTCATCCACTCAGGACTTAGGGCGAATATGATATCCGTTCTGCGTTCCTAGTGTTGGAACCAGATAGCGTTTAATTCTCTTACATTTCGTTATATCCATTAAATATATCATAAAAAGTTTACCTACAAGCTGCGCTGGGGCGGAAATTCCCTTGAGTATGTCAAAACTTAAGGCCAGATTGGGTGTATCACTGGTAGTTTACTACCGCTGCATGTCTTAAGTCTGACAAACCTGTCCTTAAAGGATTACTTACAAGCTGCGATGGATCAGAAATTCCCTTTGGGTTTGGTATGTCAAAAGTTAAGGCCGCATTGCACCTTTACTGCTTCATTTTAAATGTTTGATATTAAGGAGCCTTAAAGGCTGCCGCGGAACAGATTCTCTTGAAGCTCCCTAACTTTCTTCATTCTCCTCCAGCAGAGGCTGCTGGCAAAGCTGGCATCCTCAAGTTTTCTAAAAGGTACTTTGATGGACAAATGTAATGGCTGCTGTTGTTCGAGTGACTTTTAATTGCTCATTTTTGGAGGGTCTGCGCTCTTCTGACTTGGAGACGTTCAAATGAAATTGCGACATTTTTTAGTAATTTTCTTCTTTTGTTCCAAAGTTTCAAGTTTGGTAGCTCCTGACGAGAAAGTAGACATCCCATTTGATGAGTGGGTGCTATCATTTTAGGCCATATTAAAAACTTGAGTCAAAGTTTGGACAAGTTTCCTGTCCGGATACTTGCCTTAATTCTCTTTTCGTAACGTGAGGAGGATTTTTCGAAACCAAGAATTCTTTATCTGTTAGTATTCATGACAAGTCATATAATTTTGAAACTGTTTAAATGCCGAGAATGTGCAATTGGACATAGGAAAGCTGCCTCGGTTTGTAAAGTTTCCTCCTAACAGGGGATACTGTTCAAGTTACCAGAGCCGTTGCTTGGCGTATCGTCGAGTTTCGCGAGCCGTTTGCAAGTGGCATTGAGTGAGTCTGAGCGGCTGGACTTTTCATTCGCGGAGCAGACTTCGACAAATGACGTTGTAGTCCCGACGTCGAGGGGCATTTTCGGACCACTATAGCAAATAGCTTCGTTCCGGAGGAATGGTGTCGCCAACTCGGATTATTTTACGGTCTTACCCACCACCGACAAGCGTGGCGATGGTCGTGACGAGTACTAGCGACTAGGAATCTATGTCAGGAGTTTCGTGTCCGCGCCTCAGCGACAGAAGGCACTCGACTTGCGTAGAGTTCACGTCGCAGAAAATGTGCGAGTAAATTTCCATTATACTTGTCATTTTAGATATATATTGTTCATTTGTGAGCCACAGTGATCATTATGAACAGTGAGTATATTAGATTAGATAGGCGGCAGTAGACGAACCAAAAGGCCCATTCCCAAAGAGACACCGGGACTTACGCCCCGGCCGTCTATGAGTTATTGCCATGTAGAGGGCCCAGCTGTCAAAAATTACGGCAAAAATTTTGTGATTCAGCTTTTTATTGTTCCGGTTCCCAGTATAGGTTTTGCTGTATTATAGGTCCCATCCCTGCAGGCCTGATCTTCCATTAGTGAAACGCAAGCTGCACAACCATGAGTTTTGAGATAGCAAAATATCCCCCTGCTAGATAAGAAGTGAATATCAGCTTAGAATTGATCAAGCGTTAATCTGCACTAAGAAAAATATAGTTCAGTCAAAAGAATTCACTGGAAATGCCCAGGGCTCACCGTATTGTGGATTCCAACTGATTGTTGAACCTCCAGCGTAGAACTTTGGCTGCGATGTAAATTCAATATAAAAAGGCGTCTGCTCAGCGTGAAGCTTCAACTACTTTGATATCATTCAGCAATAAAAGCGGGGATCCAGAGGCTAAAGATCCAGAGCCCGGGATCCAGAGGCCGGAGATCCAAACCTATGTATGTCACCGGTACTCCAAGCACTGAAGTTGTAAGGTATCTCAACTTGTTTTTCAGTACATGAATTTTCTCCTATTAAACTCTTAAACTACGTGACGGAAAGACGGACCAACATTGAAGCAGGGGAGGGAACAAGGGACCAACAACTGTGTTTTATTAAATAGTGGATAATAGACCTTACTCTGCTATAATATTCTATGCATTCAGTCATTGTGATCATTTTGTTGAATTTCAGGGTGTCTACTCTGTGTACTTTTTTCGGCATACTGTGCATCCAATCATTCTCAGCATATTGTTAAATTTGACTTCATCTACCTCTCTACCTCGTATACATTTTCTACATTTAGGAGCTTGAATATAGAGCCTCAAAGTACCGACCGTATACGATATCATCAAACCATTAAAAATACCCTAACGTATTCAACTACAGCCAATCTTGGGAGGACAAACAATAGTTTCGATTTCTCGTTGCGGTGGCATTTGAAGCGTCGTTTAAGTAGAACCCAATTTTTATAAGGCTAAGGCGGCTTTTTTTTGGTCCTTGGTGAGATGTACACATTGATGAAAGATGTACTCGTAGACAGATGACACTTTACGTTATCTCTTACATATTGAGTATTATCTGCCAATTTTGGTGCCACTCGTTAGATCAGTAATGATTAACAAGTGTGATGTTTACTACACTACTCACAACACATTCACAGTTCTTCGTGATCCTTACACATTACATGTAATCAAACTAATATTGCAGTAAATCTGTTAATGGGTAGCATTCATGCGCTTGTGCCACACAAGGGTCATGTTTAGCTCTTACTTCGTTTGTAAAGTTTGCATTTTCCTAATTAAAACTTTGCATGTCGCTGAAGCTCATAGCTTAGACCAAAAGCAACTGTTTCGCACTCTGCAGGCTGTCATTACCTCACACCTGTCAGTATTACCTGAGGAGCATTGTCGTACCTGCAGGGTAGGCTACGCAGTCGTATGTCTGCTAAAATGCGTAGTATCCCAATAAAACCTTTTACCTTTAATTGGCATTAGTAACAGTTGCTACAGCATATTGTATTGTATATATGTGTAGGAAAATTACATTGAGATATACGTCATACAACAACAAACGTTGGGACTATACGCAGAAAATGAAGCTTTGATTCCCTGTTTGAACTTTAGCGGAAGCCGAAGCTGTATAGTGTTCGGTGTGGATCTCATACGTTACTGTGTCCGCGAGTAATGTGCTATAGGATTAAGTGCCCCTCCGTCTGTTGCTACGGCAAACCTTGCTGTGCTGACAGTGTAGTTTGTGTGTCCTCTCAAGCTATCTTCTATGACTGTTTATACAATAGCTATACAACACGCTTTATTAATTTACTTATATTGTACATAGACACTATACGTCAAGCTTAGTTACGCTGGACTCGGGAGCATATGAAGATTATTACATTGGCGTGCGTTCCGAAACTGTTCAGTACTTCATATACTCTGAGCTTTGTAATTAATCGCGGGTGCACACCGACGTAAAAGCTGCTTAGACGCTCACCTAACTTTTCCCTTTAGCAGTCACGTTGCCGTGACTTCAACTTACGCCGTTTGAATGTTAAGTTGGAACTATACGTCATTGCTACTCTCAACTAATTTAGAAGTAGGAGGTATACTCAAAGCTTGATCACTGCCGCTTATCATTGCCTAGAAACTGCAAGATTCGACTCATACTTTAGATATTCATCTTAGTGGTAGAGCCCGTGCAAGCTGAAGCCTTGCTCGCGGCAGCGTAATCGAATGTGGAATTGTTTGGAGGGGCAAATTTTGCGTTAGTTTGCGCCCGGAGTAAGCTTCTTCTCGCTGCTCCCTGTCCCAAGTACGTACAGCACACGCTGTACACTGTACCCTGTAATGACTGCTCCATTTACCCTCAGTGTCCCAGGCGTACGCAGTATACACCCTGCGCTCAGTATCCTATCAAGGAACGATTCGCCGGCAGCTCCTTCATTATCGCAGACTGACAGCCTGAGTCGATGCATTGAGTTACTGCTAGCGTAGACCGCGCCATTTCCGCTGCCTGCCAGGCCATCGATTCTCTCCATGCAGTGCGCCAGTAAACACCTCATTTTAGGGCTCAGCAAGTGGTTGGTTGCTGTGTAGATGCTAAGAGATTACGTAGACTTCATTGACCAGCTGTATGAGATATTTTCATCATACACTGCTGCACTGATACAAGAAGTGGGTGTGTGGAGGATTATATTGCAGCGAAAATTTTGCCTTATTACAGTAAAAATATTTGTCTCGTGTAGCCTATGGAGTTTAGTAATACGACCCTCCTGCCCGAAGTGACAACACATTTTGCATCTTCAGTGCACACGCAATTCCATGGAAAATCTGGTAAAAGCTATGGCAAAGTGACGGACGTGTTCAAAACACAGGTCAGAAAAATGTGTGTGACGTCGCACTTTGCCCGGCCAACCGCGCATCAGCAGTATATATGTACCATCGCGTTATCACCACCACAACGTGCTGACTCTTCTGATTGGCTGGTTGTACAGCCAATAGGAGCCCAGCAATTACGGCTGCTGTTATACTATATTTGAGTTGCATGGTTTATTAGTAGCTTCAAAAAGTGTACATTGATGGATTGCGATTACTTATTGCCTGTTTTGAGCGTGAACTTGCTGCGTTCAACTACAGGAAATTTTATATCAATTAATTTACACCCCGTGTTCAGTCAATTTCTATTCACTGAGGGGGCATTGGACTGGCCCGCAGAATTAAGACTTCCAGACTTACTTATTTGGAATTTTGGAACTTCAGACAGGTGCACTTGTGCCGACTTTCTGAATTGAGCCCCAGGCGATAAATTTACTCTTTCAAAAACCTAATCTTGTTCCGTAAATTATTAGTTGCAAGCCGTCCCAAGCTCACTTGGGATGCTTCTAGTACTTGCAAGGCTCTTCAAAGTGGCGAAGCCAAAGCTTCTGTCCGAAGTTCCGGGGAAGTCGAGCCACAAATTCTTAATTTCGTTTGTGTTGCCAGCAGATGCTGTTGTCACAGGCACGTTGGTGAAAACCTTTGAAATGATTAGATTTTGCCATAAATACAGAACAATGAACATTTTATTCTCTAAATTACTGACTAAAACAATACCTATATTCCCTTGATATAATCCCTTTACTACATTAGCAGATTGGTTATCGTTTAACAAAACGTCGGCCAGTTGCAAGATAAAATTAAATCACCATGTCCGTTGCGATGCCGCCCCTACTCTGCAATTTCTTCTGCTCAGTTGAATTTTTGTGAACGGCCGTACACACATACCTACACTATAGACACCTGCACACACCTATGCACACCTACACGCACCTATACGCACCTGCACTCGCGCATCCCTAGTCACAAGCACATTTTCGTCGCCTGCTACGTCTATTCCTTACACAACCTCTTCTCTATTCTAGACGTCCTCACCTGTCTTCTCTGATCGAGTGTCCAAACCTCTGCTATAAGAGCCATGACTTTTGCAACTTTCTATTCTTTATACCTCGTTTTTTTTTTCATTGTACTCCATGAAAATAACGATGATCATAAGATAATAGCGTTCGTGTCTGTCTGCAGAAATGTTTAACTTGCCTAACATTGGGCTCAACGCTTCCGCAACGTCTAGATTTTTGCCGGACTCCCCTTCGCTGCAGTCAACATCAGAGCTGTTCGCGTCATTTCCAATATGCACCGCATTTTAAAATCATGGGGAAAGAATGACATCTGCGCATCGACTGTAGTGCAAATTAATTTCCAGTGGAAACACGGGCTTCTTACTAACAAACAGAAATGTGCGAATGGATTACAGATGTCGCTGTGGATTTATTGAGATCCTTGAGATGCATATTCTTGATAACTTATTTACTTAACGTGTACAATAATTAATTTTATCTAAAATAAATTTGTTGCTTTTCGAAGTACAGTAAAAGGCGTAAGTTATGCTGTAGTCAACTAACCCCTCTTCTACTGCACTTTTTCCACTGGATTGGGCAGTACTTGCGATACCACCAGATTTATCGTCACTACGTATTAAGAGCGTAGACTAGATTATATTAGATACTAGGGTTACAGACCAACCAAAAGGTCCCTTCCCAAAATGAGTCCGAGCTTTGGCTTCCCTTCACTTTAGGTGCTTGCAGTCAGGTACGTTGATGCATAGTGAATACAGCCTCTGGGATCTGCGTGCAAGTACGATTACGTGATACGGATGGGTAGTTAGACTGAGTAGTGGTTACCTCCGCCAAGGAGGTTTGTTTTCGTCGGGTTTGTCTATCCCCAATATAACTCAAAATGTTATGGACGGATTTTGGCGAAATTTGCAGGGAATGTTAAGTACGCTAGGAGGAACAGATGATTAACTTTTGGTGAAGAACCGTTCATCTATTTGTTTGTCTGTTCGTCTGCCTCATTTTTCCTAATGCCATGACCCAAAAAAGTTATGAACGGATTTTTATGAAATTTACATGAGTTGCTAGGTATATTATGAAGAGTCAATAACCAAATTTTTGTGATATTCTGTTAGTTCCTTAGATTGTCGCTGTTTTTAATTTTATGCGTGTTAGCACATTAACTCAAAAAGTTGCAATGGATCTTTATAAAATTTACAGCTGTTGTTAGTAATGTTAAAAGACATAAATGATCAGTTTTTGGTGACGATCGGTTGCCCTGTTTGTGAGTCAGACTAATGTTTGTCAAAATGTTTGCTAGCAGTATAACTAAAAAAATTATGAACGGATCTTCAAGAAAATTTCTGAAGCTATTAATACTGTTAGAAAGCACGAATGACTAGAATTTGGTCTTGATGAAAAGAAATTATTATCTCAAAACCAATTTGAATTTTTCGTTATCGTTGCCTTGCTTGGCGTAGGAATGCGCTCTCAGAGTGCTCTAGTTCGATACGTTAGGGCGAGTTCACACGCCATTCATTTCAAAGCGTTAGCTCATTCTTTCGTCCGCCTGTGTTACTATGCCTTGGTTATCTAGATCATTGTGATCCTCTTTTCCAGCGAACTTCAATACTAAAAATTCACGATCTACGCACCTACCTTATCTCTATAGAAGCTTTTAAATTACATAAAAGTTCTGGTTTTGTCTACGTGCAACATGAATACAATACTAGATGCAGTAATAATCCTGTACCTTCCTACCAACGCTTGACAGTTATTCAACGTTCCCTCAATTATATTGTCCCTTCTGTCTGGAATACATTACCTGGAAGAATAAGAAACCTTCTCTCGTTAATTACATTCAACGTCGAACTGAAAAAATATCTTGTTAGTCGTTACCAGTGAATTACAATATGTATATATTATTAAATACTTCATATTAAAAGCCTCAACATCATATAGTGTCTCGGATCATAATGAACAACTTGCTTGCTATAAATAACTAATTACCACGCTGTTTCCCAACATAGTTTAAGGTGTATTTTGTAGTCTTTTATTTTTTGCCTGTTTTGTAGTTCTTTTGCCGGAAAAGCACTTAGTAGTGCTTAGAATTCGGCTTGAGAATGATGTTGCGTTACATGTAACATTTATTTTCAATAAAGATTGATTGATTGATTGAAATAGTAGAAAAATGCAGTTTTCTGAGTTCTGTTGCTCTCCGAACTAGAAGAGATATCCGTAACTGGCCTTCTGACGCATGACGTGGAATTTGATTTGACGATAATCAATTTGATAACTTTGTGGCGTACACAAAGTTGTGCTGATAGTGCTGCTACAAAGCAGTCGAACGAGTGGATGAGTGAACGCGTCGATATGAGTGACGTGCGAATTCGGCCTTAGACTATATAGTTGTGCATGACAACAATAGTCAGATATAATAGGGTTTGATACGACTAGATATATAGAGTTGGATTAGACTCTGTAGCAAGGTTAGACAGGGCTAGACGATAGGGTTCGGTAGGATTAAATGCTAGGGTTAGATAAGACGAGATAACAGAGTTAAATTGAGCTAGGTTACAGGGTTAGATAGTGCTGAATAGTAGAGCTTGGATGGAATTGTGAATAAATTTACACGAGGTTAATTAATAGGGAGTAATAACTTAAATAATTGTGCTATATAGACCTAGCTAACAAGGCCAGTTATTAGGGTTAAGAAGCAAGATTAGATAGGACTAAACTATGTTCAATCAACAACTTTTTTTTTCAAAGAGACGAGTCACAATTTGCTGTGCTGAATTAATGCCGTTAATGCCACCGATTAATTCAGTACTTATGTGCTGCTTAGTGTGTACTGTTACCACATGCAGACAGCATGTCCGTGTGCTCCATACGCATACTGCATATACACTGCTTTCTTCCATGTAGCACACTTGTGTTAGCTTTATGTTCAACTTTCTGTGGTGCCTGCGTATTCCATGCATATACTGCGTATGTTCTATTCTTTCTTTGTATCGCACTTGGTGTCCGTGATTTCCCTACACATACTGCATATGTTCTATTCTTTCTTTGTATCGCACTTGGTGTCCGTGATTTCCCTACACATACTGCATATGTTCTATTCTTTCTTTGTATCGCACTTGGTGTCCGTGATTTCCATACACATACTGCATATGTTCTATTCTTTCTTTATATCACACTTGGGCATTTACATTTTCACTTGCTTTGGTGTCGGCGTAGAACGTAAGATGACCTCCTTATCGCTGACCTTCCATTCTAATAAGACGTCATCCTCGGTGTGCCTCGACTCGATTACACTTATTTGACGCATAATTTGTGCCGGGGACACGATGAATATTGATGCCACTGCCTGCAGGTCAAGTTGCAACCAAGTGTAGGCTGCTGAGCACAAGGACTTAATCTCTCGCTGTATGCAAAGCCGAGTGTAAGTCATGAACGGGGCTGAATATTTATATCTTCCCATTGTCTTTGACACCCAGCTACCCTAATGATATTAACTTTTGAACTTGAGTGAATATGCATGTCTTCGCTTGCCATTTACATTCGTGAACTTGGCCGAGTACTGCTACTACTGTAACGTATGATTGCTCTTTGCAGTTTGCCGCCGTTATGATTTTAACTCGTAAGCGTTGCTGAATACTACCTATTATTGTAACGTATGGTTGATCATTGATCATTATGGAATCAAATAACAGGCGCCTTTGTGAGACGTGCGACACAGGAAATCAACAAACAGTTCTCTATGATATTTACAGAGATTGTTACGCATGTTAGGATGAATAGATGAAGTTCTGTTTCACCGTTTGTTGCCCTGTCTTTCTCTTTTTTCTTTGCAACGTAAGTCAAATTTTACGGAGGGATCTTCATGACATTTGCAGTAATTACTAGGAATGTTAAAAGACATAAGTAACTAAACCTTCGTGTTGATCGGTTAGTAAACTTGTATGTTTGACTAATGTTTGTCTTGATGTTTATCAGACAATAACTTAAAAAGTGTTAGACGGGTATGCATGAAATTTCTAGAAGTTGTTGGAAATGTTAGAAGCCACAAATGACCAATTTTTGGTGATGATCGGTTGTTCCGTTTGATAGTTTGACTAATGTTTATCAAGATGTTTGTCAGACCATTACTCAAAAAGTTACAGCCAAATCTCCAAGAAAATTACCAGAGCTGTTATTAATGTCATGAGGCACAAATGATCAAATTTTGGTGATGATATTAGGGAAATCCTGGCTTCTAGACCTAATTGATTTTTTCGTTGACATTGCCCTACCTGCGCTCTCAGAGTGCTGTAGTTACAACTATTGTAGTTGGTACAATGGAACATATGTACATGAGGATGAGTTGACAAGTTCGTTCCCTGGCACACTAAATTGTCATCACGATACGAAGCCTATCCAAACGCTGCGCTATGGAAGGCAGGCTATTTTGGTTTCGGACTTATGGAGGAAGACTAGCCTATCTCGTCACAACACCACCTATGGTCACGCACGTTATATTCACAGATCAACGTCTCAGGTCATTCCTGTACTGTTCATGTGTCTGAAATGCTTTTACAGCGCACACTTTTTAACTAACCACATCATATATAGCTAACCTATAAAGGTTCCATATAGAACCTGTAAAAGCTCCATAGCGCCACACATAACAGTATGCATTTTGTATTGCTAAAAAATAAAACGAAATGGAAAAGAAGGAGAAATATAATGGCGTCCGGCCTCAGCAGCTATAAGCTCGCGGACCAGCTTCTAAAGCTGCCAAATATTCTGTTTTGGTGGTGGATGAAAAAGGGAAAGCTCTGAAACGCGAAGATATCAAACCTAATTCCCACGTTTGGTTAAAAATATCGGCGTTTATGATTTTTTTATCTTTCTTTGTGTTATGCTGACGTAATAGTCCTTTCACGTTGGAGAATGTTAGGTGCCGAACTAATCAGTTCGGTCGGTGCTTCGTACCCTGGTCAGTTGGGATTAGGAATTCACTGCCGGCATCGGCTTTCGGTCGTGTTGGCCTGCAGGCGTCTAAGGCCGGCTGCACACTAACAACTTTCGTTGCCGCTAGCAGCTTAGAGGCAACTCAACTTATCCGTGTACGTAGCTACGGCACGGCTTCAGCTTGCACAAAATTTAGCTGCTTCAAAAATTTTCAAATATTTCAGTCGCTACTGCAATTTCTACACCCTAGCGAGTGGCAATGCTGAACTTTCAACGATCGCTCTTAATTAAGAGCGGTTGGTGTTCACAATGATTGGTATTTTAAGGATTACAGCACGATGTTCATAGACGTCATGCTGAAGTCACGGCCACGACTGCGCAGTCGGATAAGCTAAGTTGCGTCTAGGCTGCTAGCGACAACGAAAGTTGTTAGTGTGCAACCGGCCTTAGACAGCTGTTAGTGGCTTTTTGTTTGATTTTCTTTAGCCGCGTTTCGGGCTTCCCGGAGTTGCAAGTGCTTCATTTAGGTTATTATGTTACCTGTCTGTGGGGGCCTGGCCCGCCGCGCTGCTGTTTGCTGCATTCTTCAAATTCCTTTGCGTATCATATCTTTCTGCCTGTATTATGTTCTGTTTATTTCTCCATATTCCACTTTTCTTAACACAAAACTGCAAGGGGTTCTAAGCCTATAGCGGCACAGAACGCGTGGATTTACAGTAGAAGTAAATACAACCGCACAAATCGATGGCTGAACCAACTGCTAATGTGTTGCACCTCTCTTACGGTGTATTATAAAGGAATGGATAAAAGTATTCTTTGATGATGCCTTGATTTAAATCGGTCCCAGATCAGCAAATGTAGCAGTATTGCTACCACATAAATACCGCACGGTATAAAATTTTGAGTAACCAAAAAAAAAAAAAAAATCACAAAGCCATCTATCTCTGGAGGTCTAACTCTGTCTCCTCCTCTGTTCTCAGCGTGCAACCGCACATTCTACGGAGATGTTGGCAAAAATTACGAAGTTTCTGTGAACAAACCCCAGGATCTGCTCACCACCTTCACCTGCCACCTCACCTTCATCGCGGGCGGAGAGAATTATGGCGACTTGGTGCAGCTTACACTACAAGAATTCAGGTAACTTTTTTTTAACCTCTTTTCCCTACTACAAAAAGTCTAAGATTCGAAATATTTCAAAACCATGCTAATCTGAGAGTGCAAGAACTTAGGTAAACACTTTACGTAACTCCCTTTCTTCTATATGGCCTTCTTTCTCCAATGAGTTTAATAATGTAGATAATTTACCTTGAAGTGGACTGATTTATTAAAAAAACGTTAAAATTAGCAACATTTTAGAACTCTACCAAGGTGAAAGAACCGGAATTCGTGAAAACGTTTGTAGTTCTTACCTTCATTTACAAAACTATTATAAAAGTTTAGCTGTTGGTCGACAGGTCCAGCAGTTTTGGAGAGTAAACGTTACCAGTATTTTAAGCTGTATGGCCTGCACGTTAGTTAAGGAATCGTTTTTTCAATATTTTATGCGATGTTGGTGCTCGTTGTATTAGTGTGTTTTACCTTAAGGCCGGCACACACGCCAGTCAAAAGAACAAATTTCCTCAGTTAATCGTCCGACCGTTTTGCTGAACTCGTAAAATCACAGCTTTGAGTTTACCCAGAAAAATAATAAAAATGTTAACCATCAATTCAGTTTTCTCCCCAAGTGCCGCTAGTTATGTTTCGAACACCTCTTCAAATTTAGAAGGAATAATAACGCAAAACTCTGTGCATTAAGTGAGTGTTATTGAAATAAGCACAATACGCATTCGGGCGCGGAGGTGACGATGCTCGTTCTTTTGGCTAGCGATTGTGCTGGCTTTTATAGAGATTTTGGGCACATTCTATTGGCTGACGAAAGTAAACCTTTCAGGCTTGACTTCTCAGAAACTTGAGTGAGACATTTTGGCTTCGCAACTCTGTATCGTAGCGCAAGTGTTAGAAACAACCCGATTACATTGAGCTGGCTGTGATTTCCATTTTAGGGACTAAGACGAGATTGAGTTTCTGGAGGTTTACGGAGCAATAGAGTTAGGGTCAATGCCTGAAACTCAGTTCAATATGCTACAGCCCAGTCACCTGCCTGAAGTTTCAGAGAAATGCAGCCTCTAAGGCATAATTTCAGCTTCCAATCGAACGCGCTCTCCATCAAAGAGTGGATTAATTCGCAGGGAAAATCAACAGCAAAGTAGAATTTGCTGCCATCGCTGCTGACAGGAAGGCACACCCTTTACGAGGTTTCATCTTGCCTCAGAAGTGTTGTGCTGCATAGATTATGTATTAAGTAGAGGAAGATCGGCTGTTCGTGCAAGGATAAGTAAACGATTACGAAGCATATAATTAGAAACTTTACTCCCTACGACCTCGGAAAGCTACAGAGATGGTTACAGCTAGCTATTTTTTCGACATCACCAACGCTGAAAGTGACCTTAGAAATTTTTCGAACGAAGTCCATGCGAATTTACACACGCCACCCATCTAGTACAGAAGATGGGTGACCAGCAGGCGAACTATAGGTTCATATTGCACGTAACCGCATAAAGCTGCTCTGGCTGTCTCTGTTAATACGCATTATTCCTGTTAGTTTGTGAACTTGGCATCTTCAGCGCAGCTTATTCGCTACCCTTATGCGTTTGGGACTGTCGTGAACTACAAAAACAAAATCTTGTAAGGCATATTTCAAGTAAATTTAAACATTATAAGGTTTCGATGCCATTGTGTAGTTGTTATGGTCGCATCACTGGTTGCAGGCAGTCGCCAATGTGCTTACGACGACTTTGCGTTACCATTCTTCGCAAATAAATTCCAATCTGATCCCAAAAAGTGTACCGAAAGTTATGTTGAAATGACAAAGGAAAAAAGCGCACTGGTCCTGACTATCGCAGGGGTGAAGCTGTGTTACCGCAGTTGTAATCCATCTACTATTAATATATCTATTGCACTGTTTCCCAGTTCATGGCTAGCCAAAGACGAAACGGGGACCCTAGATCCATCGGAACTGGGAGAAGTGCTGAGAATTCTGGGAGACTAATATTCTTCAGTTTTAACGAACTCTAGGAAAATTGAGTGACAAAGTTACCAAAAGCGTTTTGTAAATGTGGTTATTGTTTTTTAAATACTTAAATATTCTTTTTAAACGTTATGTTTGAAACATCTGTTCCACAAAACACCCCTTGACAACTCCATTGTTTCCTACGGGTTACTTGCGCTTATAGAAATTGGTCTTCAAACTCCCCAATGACCACTTGGAGTATCCCTCGGAGTCCAAAACACAGGCTGCGTTTTGTAAATATTTTGGAAGCAATCAAGCTTGAGGCGAAGTTAAGAACGCTTTGCTAGACTTGTTTTAAGATCTTCTCTTCATTGCAGCCCGCCAGTGCATTGCAAAAAAAAAACGGAGTTATAAAGTTTGCTCAACATACTTGGGAGTTGCGTCTGTGTTTTGAAGTGCTATCGACACTGCTAAGAAAATTTGAGCTCCACCTCACATAGTTTTGGAAACTTTTCTCATTGAGTTAGTGTTTTAATTGTCGATCAAAGTTGTTGAAGAGAATGTGATGTAGTGTTTGCTGAAACTCTTGGCTTTGGTTTTCACAGGCAGGATGTTCTGAAGAGCTTGTTTGTAAAACGATATGTCGGCAGCCAGTTATAGCAAGCTAAGTTTACAGTTACCTGTAGTTTTTCTTGTAACTTTGACTGATAAACGGTGCGTTTTTTACAAGTGAAGAAAATTTTCAGCGTGAGCGTGTTCAAAAAATGTTGGGGCCTACTCTTACAAAGACACCGATATTTTTTGGGAAAATTAAGCACGGTGTGCAGTTTCTTAACTTTTACCTGCTCAGTACACAAAATTTTACAGTTGAATGAACCTCTCTGGTACACTATCTACTCTCCAGAGTAGAACCAAAAACAAAAAATTCAGTGCAACCATTCGAAGATAAAAGCCTTCGCCGATGTCTGAATGAACTCTCAAAACTTATCGTGAGCCCTAACTTATTTTTAAACTGTATAGTATGAAAAAAGTTTCGAAAGCACTTTTATGATATTTGACTACTACTACTACTACTACAACTCAAATAACGAAAGATGAGTAAGAGAAATTTAAACTAGAGCACTCTGAGAGCGCATACCTCCGCCAAGCCAGGCAACGGTTACGAAAAATTCAAATAGGCTCTGAAGCGATTATTTTCTTTGCATCAACTCCAAAATTTAATCATTTGTGCTTTTTGATAGTAATAACAGTTTTGTAATTTTCTTCAAGATCCGTTTGTAACTTTTTGAGTTACGATGCCAAAAAACATTATGACAAACATGAGTCAAACATACAAACGAACCAACCCTACCAAAACTTAAGGCCGCAGCAGAAGCTAAAACCCCTATTTAGCTGCTGATCCGCGCTCAAATTTTGTTAGGGAAGCGATCTGCACCAAAATTTAATCATTTATGTCTTTTAACATAATAATAACTCCTATAAATTTCAGAAAGATCTATTCATATTTTTTTTATTTATTGTGCTAACAAGCATAAAATTAAAAACAGTGACAAACGAACGAAAGAACCAACAGATCACTCCAAAAACTTGGTCATTTACTTCTAGTTGTATACATAATAACTCATGCAAATTTTATTAAAATTCGTTCATAACGTTTTGAGATATGGCATTAAGAAAAATGCGGCAGACAAACAAAAAAACAAACAATGGACGGTTCTTGACCAAAAGTTAATCATCTGCTCCTCCTAACATACCTAACAATCCCTGTAAACTTCATTAAGATCCGTCCATACCTTTCTGAGTTATGTTGGTGACAGACAGACAAAGCCGACGAAAACGTAACCTCCTTGGCGGAGGTAATTATACTCTGGCTGTGGATGACTATCCATGGGTCTCCACGTACCTATATATGCTCTGGTATGCGCACAGTGGTAAATAAGCAAAGTAAATTTTTCGAAAAGCAGTAGAGTCAATTTGATTTCGCATCCAGTCTATTGATAGCTAGAGCACTCCGAGAGTGTATACCTCCGCCAAGCAAGGCAGAGGTAACGAAAAGTTCAAATCAGCTCTGAGACCATGATTTTCTTTCTATCAACACCAAAATCTGTTCACTTGTGCTGTCTGATGATATTAACAGTGTCTGTAATTTTCTTGGAGGTCCGTACATAACTTTTTCAGTAATGCTGCTAACAAACATTTTCACAAACATAAAAGTCAAACA
>LQNS02277219.1:271992-282514 GCA_001587735.2 Parhyale hawaiensis
TAGTCAAACACGCAAACGGACGTACCGATTATCTCCAAAATTTAATCAGTTATGTCTTTCAACATTACTAAGAACTCCTGAAAATTTAATAGAGATCCATCGATAATTTTTGAGTTACTGCGCTAACAAGCATTAGTTAAACACACAAACGGACCTACCAATCATTACCAAAATAATTGATTATGTTTTTTAACATTACTAACAATTCGTGAAAATTTTATAAAGATTCATTCATAATTTTTTTGAGTTATTGCGCTAACAAACATAAAGTCTAACACAGCGACAAACAAACGAACGAACCAGCAAATCATTACAAAAATTAGATTATTTACTATCTGTAATAAATCCAACAACTCATGTAAATTTCATAAAAATTCGTCCATTATTTTTCATGTTATGGCACTAACAAAAATTAGGCAGACAAACAAACAAACAGATGGACAAATCTTCACTAAATGTTAGTCATCTGTTCCCCCTAACATACCTAACAACCCATGTGTGTTTCTTTAAAACCGTCCATAACTTTTAGAGTTATCTTGGTGGCAGACAGACAGACAAACCCGATGAAAACATAACCTCCTTGGCTGAGGTAAATATTACTTTGTATTTTCAGTTTTTCATAGCAGTGTTGTGCATATGCAGCGTTCTCTATCTACCTGCCTCCTCACATTTTTTACGAGTACATTAGGTTTCAGCCTGAAAGTTGTTTACACCCTCCAGTAGAACTCGCTGCAATTATGCGGCAACGCCTTGCGTGCAATTCATCGTCGCTGCGTCTAACTACACCTGAAACGCTAGCTTGCACTAGCTAGTTTCTGTGCTTGCTTGAGACTTCCGAAAACTTAAAATCTTGCTCAGTAAATTAGAATTTTCAGCCAGCTGTTTCGGACATTGGGTTTCGGATGATGCTTTTATGTGTAAAAAAAATCATCATCAAAAGAACATAGTATGTTTGTAAACAGTAAATTGTGTTGAATAAAATTTCTTCATTTTTTTATATTGTGCATAGGCCTAAATATAAGTCCGTACTTTTTTTGACTGTATTTTACAATAGATAAATATGAATGTTTTTGCCCGTGTCTCCTGTAGTTAAGCAAGAATTTAGGAATTTTTGCAATCTCGTAGGCGGGAAAAAAGTTACCACGAGCGCATATTGGCACATAATAATTTAGAAAAAACATTACGATATCACGTCTGTAAAAATTAAATAAAATAATCGTACATTTTCTGCACATTTTCCCATTGAGCGTTGGCAGGTAAGATAAATTTCGGGTGACATTCGCTTGACACTCACGCACCTGTACTATACTGTGACTATACATACACTTGCGTAGAGGACAGCATTGGGTGTATACTATACGGAATCACTGCAAAAGTTCGTGCTCCACTTTCGTTGATTAACGCATCAGCGCATACAGCAAACTTTTATTTCTTATATGGACAGCGCCGCCATACGGACCTGAAAATACATATTATATATGCGATGAAGAACCGACTTGATATCCCCAATGTGTCTATTTTCCTAGACGTAGCCTACGAAAGAATAAGTTTTGCTTAGGCTCTCTAGGATCAGCTTCGTTGTAGAAAACAAAACCATGTTAACCTTATCTGCGTCTGTTTGCGCTACCTTACGACAAAGGCTTTTTCCCCCGTAGGAAATTGGTAGAACACAAAACCCTTGTAGATATACAACACAACTTTCCAATAGAAGGGCTAAGCCCTTGCCGTTGAGAGCAGACATATGTAGACATCGCAATTCAGTTACCTGTTATTGCCTTTCTCTTGACCATCACACTGGTATACTGTACACCAACTCACCTCATGTATTGTCAAGGAAACGAAGTAAATTAACGCCAATCAATAGCAATTGGAAAAGTAATGCGAGTGCGGTTCTTGCAAGCAATTAATGTCTGTATTGATATTGCGTTAAAGCGATGCAAACACCTATGCACTTGAAAGTTGTGTCTATCAATATCTGCTTGAATTGGCCTTATATTTCATTGTTTGCAATAGGAATCATAGTGTTTTTATTGACGCAGAGAGTAAGAACATTCCAATGATTATAGAGTATTCTAGGTACATATTTAATTTAATACGATCTTCGTTGTTGTTACCTCAGCTTTCATTGTGAAGTATACTTCGACACTGATTTCATTTCAGAATCTTTAATAGCTGTCGATTCATGTATTGGCTTGCTTTAGTTGGTTAGCAAACTTCTTTGTAGGCCTGTTTGGCTGTTTCCATTTGCCGAATATCCAAATGGTGGAAAAATTGATAGATATACTCTCACCAATAATCGGTCCTTGGTTTGTCTGGAGAAAGCACTGCAGTTACCGACGATACTGATCATGCACCTGTAATATTGATACGGTACTCAAAACATAATCTGATAGATACAGCACGACGATTGTTATCTCAGAAGAGATTGTTATCTATAAGCAAGAAACCATTTCGAGACACCCACTCAAAACTTATCTTTTTACTATAACTTCTTCCAACAAAAATATGTAGCCTCAGCCAGTTGACAAATGAAAACTTACAAAAAAAAAAAAATACATTGAGCTGTTGCAACCGCTCCAAATTGCAAATCAGCATGAAAAAATATTTTAACAGCTGAAACAATATTGTATATTTGTTTCTTAATGGAGCACAAACTATTGCAATGATAACTAAGTGGTCGATTTTACTGGCACAGAGAGTTTACTATTAGTGAGTTTCTAGTGTAGCCATCGCCAGCACGATAGTGATCCACGCAGTGAACAAGCTTAGAATCTTATTTTTTTTTTTCGTAATTTCGAGTTGAAGCTCATTACACAGTTCTACTAACTGACCGTGAAAAGAATAGATGGAATCCAATCCACCTTAATGCACCCCGTCAGTCCACCTGCATGGCGGAGTACTGAGACCTTTCTGCTGCCCATATCATGATATAATTTTCTGTCTATGTGAACGTGCCATCTTTTGTTTAGCTTAGCCCACTCTACTTCTGATATTTGATCACAGTTCTTGTACATACTTAGTTGGCCAGTCCTAAAAGGGCATACGACTTGCTGAGCTTCATCAGTGAAATTTTCACCTATCTTTGCTTATACATCTTGCCACTTTTCTTCTTAATCAGGCTGACGACGTAACTCTTTTATAAATCTTCACTCACTCCACCAGTGATATTTACATACCTCTTGCATATTCTTTACAACTTCATAATTTAAAAACGCTGACGCGTGTCTTGTTTACGCAGCTTGACTCACTCAACCGGTGAAATTTACACACACCTCGTCTATACATCCCGACTCTCTCCTAGTAAAACTCTTCTTTCTAGGCTGCATTCTCTTCATCCAGTAACTTTAGAATTATTGTTTTCACAACTGAGAGCAGTGCATATCGAAAGTGTTATTGTGCTTGTTACACATTATGCCTAGTACAGCACACACGGTGCCTGTTCCTGGACGCCACACATAAACGATTTAGTTAGAATTATCAACTTTGCTCATTATGACATTAATTAATATATTCAGTAGCTCATTCTTTAATGACCCTACGAGATTCTTAGGCAGTCCAAGAAGTTATTTTACTAGTTTAACTTCGTGGGCGGCCAGGAATTCCGTTAGGGAAGAGCTTAGTTCGTCATCCGTAGTACGCTCAACAAGCAGCAGCTTCTTCTATAGGCTTTCACTGAATCTAGTTTGTATAGTTTGACGCCTCAAGTTGACAATAAATGACACCATACAACAGAAATTAACTCTAAATTGAAAGAGCTCGAGATTGATATCATAATTTGTGTGCTATATTTCAGACTGTTCTATTTTCGACGAATTTTGTTTATAGTTTGACAGTAAAAAGTTAATATACTGCACTATCAATGCTGCTTTTTCTTCGATGTTTCGTGCAGCTTTGCAGATACTGGTGCAGATGTATTTTAGAAAAGCCGTTCTGCACAAATTGGGCTCTTTGTAAAAGTACTTGCATCAGTGGATGAACAAACTTCACCTCATGGAGGGATATGTTATGTCATTGGCTACAGACTTAAATTAGTATAGTTCATGTTATGTAGAGCATTAATTACTAATTTGTAACAGGGAAACACCATGGCTTGAGTCGTCTACTTGTACACTCGTCTTTCTGACTCAACTTTGCTTCCTTCTCCTTGCCTACTTCTAACATACAGTATAATCGGTTCTGCTCTTCCTCTATATCCACCTGCAGGCATCTCTTAAACTTTAAATTTCCAGTTTCATCTAAGTTTAACAAAACATTCAGACACCCTACGAAATCAACAAACAGTGTTTAGTTTATAAGAACGCGTTCACAGCCTCTTTTAGCAAAGCGAAAGCAAGGCTGTCTGGTCGACAATGAGAGGTCCACTCGTGTGTCCGTCGCCCAGGTGCACTGACTGTTTGGTGGATCAGTGCCTGTCACTGGTCTCGGGTAGAGTGTGCTATGCTGTGGCCTGTGGGCTTCTGAGGGCTCTAATATTAATTTTAGGCGGATTTGTGTGTCCTGGTGATAGTGCCTTGAGTGCGTTAGAGCCAAGGCGATTATGGCCTATAAGTAACGCTATTAACCTAAAACTGTAAAATGCCAATTTTAAACCTGAGCGATTATGGCCTACAAGTAACGCTATTTCCCTAACACTGTAAAATGAGAATTTTATACTTGGAAAATTATGGCCTGTAACACTGTTTACCTAATACTGTAAAACGTACCAATTTTACACCAGTTTCTTTGCTGTTCTCTCCCTTGCCACAAGTGTCTCACTAGCTTGGCAGCTTTTTTAATTCACACTGGATGGTAGAAGAGCTAGTAATGAAACAGTTTCCTCACAATTCTCGCACTTACATTGAAGCTGCACTAGGTGTAGATACGTATGCATACTTACTCAATGTAAAAAGTGAAATAACTGTAGGACGACCCATTTCTTCACTGTTTTCGCACTTTTACACACATCACACTAGCTTTACATGTACTTACTCTTGATAGTATTATTATATTAGCTAAAAAAACGTTAGGAAGAATCAAGTTTACCATGTACAGTATACTGTTACACGTGTGCACCCATTGAGTATGCTAAAATTTAAAGTTATTGTACATCTCTTACAGTATTAATATTTGCTATCATAGCTTGTACATACAGTATGTATATAACTATTAGGTACCTATGAGTATTGAATGAGTTTGTAATATAATACATGTTTTTTTTTTTTTGTTTTGTGCGAAGTACAGAGCTGATTTTTGAAAATTATTTAACGGTTTTTTACGCTTAATTCTCTTTTTTTTAATGATATGATAGGACTGACTCCTTAACGAAATTATTTTTTATGGACTCCATTCAATTTCTAAGTAATAAAATATAAACATTAAGCAAATGCAATTTGGCTATGCGTATTTTAGTTAAGTAGAAGGTTGATCTTTTAGGGTAATAAAAGTGAAAAAAAAGAGAAAAATCAAAGTAAATTAGCATATATTTTGGCACTGAATCGAGCATATTTGGAGCACAATCTTTTAATAATATCACTGCGTAGACTACGCGGTACTTAGCTATCTTCTCCTCCCAAATGGTAAGCGGAAAATACCTAGGTAAAAACTTTTCCAGTCAACAGAGCAGCCTGAGACAAAAAATAAATGATCTTCCCAACGCACGGAATGCATCAATTGGAAAGCAGCGCTCATGCATTAGCTCTGGCGAATGGTAAATTGTAAAATCAACTTTAGCCAATTTTAGATCATCTTGGTGTTCTAAAATTCAATTATTGGTGCCGACAGTTAATATCGTGCTGCGAAGCTGTGTTTCTTGCTGATAAACTAAATTTACATCTTGCATCACCGAGAACAGTTTATTTTTTGCTTTGGGCCGCTATACTGTCTAGAAAAGAATTGATCGGATTTAACGCCACAAGGCCTACTTAGGAATTTGAGCGACCACTCAACTATCGTGTGGTCTCCGCATTACTTACTTTAGTCAAACCAGCGTAAGCAGTCCTTTAGTGGCGGGGCTGAATTGAACGCAGCAGTGCCCAATCTAACCTAGGTATTGACTAATGCACTTCGAGTATTCGAATATAAATATAATTTTATCGATTGAGACAAGTTATACTACACGCTTAAGTGAGATTTAGCTAAGTTGCTTTGCGTTCTTAGCCACGCCCATGGCACTCCTCTCGCTGGTTTGACTATACTTAGTGACAGGAAAGTCCAAGGAACGCACGAGTGTTACTAAGTTAACTAGTGGGAGTCAATACCGTAGACTAAGACTAAATTACACTCTATTTAAGTCAAAATACTTCTTTGCAATTTTATTTTATAATTTGTGTACGGGAAAATACACACGTTAGCTTCATTGGAATTGTATCAAGTAAATGCACCTCAATACATTACCATCAATCAGTTTTCTTTGTTAAAGCGAGTACAGTTTCGAGCTGACGCTTGAACAATGTTAAGTATTAGCTACTGATGACGCCATCCATTTGTGTCGTGGCGGCGAGGTAAGTTAAGCTCACGAGCCTTAACTTGTCCTGATCTTCAGTGAAGAGCGCTGATTACTGCGCACTTTGGACCGCTTTATGAGCCTTAAAGTCAAATCGCTTATCCCTAAGACGGCTGAATACTCAATGATGCAGCGCGAAATTGAGTGTTTCGGCAGTCTGCAGCTATACCGCGCTGCGACTAACACCTACAGTGGGATCCAAAGTAGCGAAACTGAAGCACCCGCTTGACGTCAGGACATGAGTTCTGCTGATTTCGCAGTCGCCATGCCAGTCCATATCTTACCAGCACTTCTGTTGACATTTATTTTACTCTTGTTTTCTTATCCGTTTTCCTTTTCTGACTCCTCACTATATCTCTTTACAAATATTTTAACAATCTTTTTTACCTTCGTTGTTCTAAGTTGCTTGTCTCCATAGCTCCCATAGCTTACTTTCCTGTGGCTCTCTCGCAAACTGGGAATTTTTAGGAGAGTGTTAGACACCTTTCAATCTTGAACTCATAGGCGTAGCATAATTACCTGTGATTTTCCGATAAAGCTCTACCTCGTATTACATGTCTCACAGACAGTTGGAAACTGGAGCAGCGACAATGGATTTTGAGTGTCCTGACTGTTCACTAAGTGCAAATATACGTCACAGTAAATAAACTTCGAATAATAATAATAATGACAACAAACTGGTAGTATTAGCAATTATATTATAAATTTGATGAAAGTATTTGTACACCTGTGAAACGATAGGTCGTAAAAATCGTAATTTCAACCGTTAATTGATTAAAACTGTGGCGGTTATTGACTAAATGTTAACTGTTTGGACCATTCATTGAGGAGTAGAGTTCTTGACTTAAACCCTAAAAAGTATGTTTTTTACATGCATAATTTTTGGACTTTTTAGTTACTTTCAACAGGAAGATTTGAGCTTTCACAAGCCCTGTAACTCCATGAATTCGCCTCAAATCTTAAGCCCGGTGTCCACGTAACAATTTTCGTTGCCGGTAGCCGCCGCTGTTTCAGACCTCAGTCCCCAGTGCAATTTTCACACCGTAGCAAGTGTCAATGGTGTAATTTCAACTACCGCTCCTAATTATGAAAAAATAGATGCACAGAGATTATTATTTCACAAATTAGAGCACTACCTTCACTATCGTCACGCTGAAGACATGGCCACGACTACGCAGTCAGATTAGCTGAGTTGGAGCTAGGCTGCTGGCGCCTACGAGTGGTTAACTGGGCACGGTGCTTAATCGAAGTAGACAGTGCAATGTCTACGACGAACCGATACTCATTATGACATCGACGAGTTAACACACTTGTGGACAGTTGAGCGATTATTAATCTTGCGATTGTTAGCGCCAATTCTCTTTTTTTTTTTTTGTAAAATTAACTGATGCTTGAAATTGGACCGTTTCCAGCCCTCGGTCGTAACTGCCCTTCCTTCACATTTGACCAAGTTTTGAACGGGTGAGCGATGAATACGCATTAACATATTACTTTATTTCAACAATTTTTTCTCCCCTACGTTAACAAAGCGTAAGTTTACGTATTAGCAACCACTTTTGCTAACTGGCGAACTTTTCCTTTCCCCAGTTTGGGCGACTTCTTCAGCTACAACAGCGGCTGCCCGCAAGGTTGGATGCAGATCAGTGAGCGGGACCGTCCCTACAGCGACGGCTACTGGTGCGGGGACGGAAAAGGCTTCAATATTTATTACAGCGAGACCAGCACTGTTACGCTCACGCTCAAGCAGTTCATCCCGATGGACTATATTCATTTTGAGGTGAGACTGGCACCACCGCAGTGACGTTCAAATTCAGACAATTCTTACACAAGAACGGTATTCAGGTTTTGTATGGATGGTTTTTGGTTTGAGGCGATGCACTGACATCATATTAATTTTACTATTCCTTGCATATTATATTTAGTGGTATGGTATATAAATAGTTTAAGAATCCCAAAATCAGTACTAAGCTGTTTTAAGAGAGAAAAAAATAGGGACATATAGTATGTCAAGACAAAATTAGAATCCATGTACGAGGATGTTCCCATACTTGATCAATGTCCATAGGAACAACAAGTCGGGAAAGAAAAGAAAGAATAGACGGAAGTAAGATCAGTAGAAATATGAAATCGGAAGGAATCAAAGTGGGCAAGAAAGACAGACGTCCCGACGGCCTAGCTAATGGCTAAGGTGACCTACAGGGTCCCCCTGGGGCGTTGCTCCACACAACATAGGATGGGTGAACTTAACTACTAATTACATTCAATTACAAGATAGACTAGCGCTATATGAAGTTTGATGTTTAATTTCCATATGGACGATATTTATTTTTTGGGCAAGATTGACATTAACTTTTCCATTAAAAATGTTTCCTTATTGATCATATTCAGTTTCCTTAAGTATTAAACTTAATTCAGTTAAGACTGAAGCCACGACAACGACATCCACTTTCAGGTATCTCTTCTCAACGAATCATCATTCAGTTACCCTTTAAATTATATTAAAGTTGCCTTAATGTCGACACTGTAGCAGCTTGAATCGTTCTTTTCATAGACCATGTTCTTAGTACTTACAAGTGGGTGTAGAATCCCCATTTTGGAGCCGAAGCAATTTATTCTTATGGGACTTTGTTTACAGTCGTATGAAATCAGATTGTGAGATCGACATCAACAGACCGACTTTTATTTTGAACATATCATGTTTGGTGCGGAATACACTGCCCTAACCCGTATTCAGCCGTATAGCTCGGCAAGCATTTACGTCAGCCGTGAATGGCTTTTCGAGTGGGATTTTTTGCAGTGTCTCAGCTGTCCTGGAAGTACCGTACTTGAATCTCTATTTAGTTTTACATTACAGTGTGTCTTCATTGCCACCCGGTCACGTAGTTTTATTATTAACAATTATCTTTAATGATATTAAAAATAATAAGAAAAATAACAATAATAGCAATAATACCCATGTTAACTTTAGGTCATGAGTGAGATCAGTTATCTAATGATTGCACTCGAGCAGCTCATCTTAGATTACGTTCAATTCAATCTTAGATTGACATTAGCGAAATTATAGGCATACATAAGTGATGAACAACATATCAGGTTGGTGCCAAAGCATTATCCGATTAAATAAAGTATAAGTAAAAAAACACGTTTTAGCTGGCGTACAACGGTGGAATGGGCTACATGTAGGTGTTCTGAAGATTCCTTAGTGGTAATGGTAGGGTTCTCTCAAACAAAAGCTTTCAATAATGGTGAATCATGTTTTTTATGTTTTCGATTTTCTTTCAAAGTTAAATCTCTCACCAGCTCGGTAGCGAAAAAAACACCTCCTGCAACTTATCTATTCACTTCATTAACCTCATAATTACTATTAAGTGTTCTGAATGGATTTTGCTGCCGCAGTTGCATCAACAGCTTCATGAAATTCGTCGAGTAGCCTAAACCTTCTCTTACGTGACCGTCATGTACGTGGAACAATTATGAGAGTAAAGTTTTGAAAACAATTGGCAAATGTTATATATAGATAACCTCAAAGAAAATGATACAAATTAAACACAGAGATACTTTATATCTACGAAAAGAGATTTAAAAATGTATAAATTCCGTCTTAAAAATTGGTATTTCAAATCGGACATTACTTTTGCAACAACGTGATACTATTCAACTTATCTCTCCCATGTTCAGATCAAGTACGTACCAGCAGGGAAACAGTCCTTCTCATGAGCATCTTTTCCCAAACATGGGCTCCATTTTGCTCGGCTCAACCGAAAGTATTCGCTCTCTACTTGCAGAATTTGTTTGAAGCTCCGTTCAAGTTCCGTTTGAGTTACAAGACACTCAAGATGGAGCAGGCGGTGCTGAGGTACGGCCGTCATCCTGCGTCTAAGAATCGTGGGGAGCTGGCACCCGGTAAGCATCTGCGATGGTTCTGGGCCTCTTTAAGAACTACCTCGCGTTACCATCCAGTATGTATCTACATACAATGGCAATGTCTGAGCGTCTTTAAGCAACTCTTTATGTGGTATTAGTAGAACTCTCACATGAATT
>LQNS02277219.1:291142-310417 GCA_001587735.2 Parhyale hawaiensis
AGGTGCCGAAGACGGTATCTTGGATACGGGGGTCGCACTTGGGCGCTCCAGGCAGAATGCTGAATTTTCATTAAAGAAGCCTCTGAACAGTAATAAGCACAGGAGACAGAGGGGGTTTTCCTGAGGTGCTAATTTTCTACCATCATTTATAATGACGGCCCGAGCCACTAGTCCATATATAAGTGTGAAGTACGATCAAGGTGTCAACATTTTAAAATTATATTGATCTAGAAGTTTCCAGTAGGGGCGCACCGGCTGGTAACCCTCACTTCGAAAAAAGCTGTGCTAGAGCGAGGTTGTGGTTGCTGCGTGGACACCTGTGGAACTTACTGTACAAAATTTGACTGTGATACATGAAATCTTGACTGTGATATGTATACATTTTTGGCTGAGATAATTTTTCGTGATCTGTATTCCCATTGTGCAATTAAAAAACGTTAGGTAATCTTTTTAGTATTTTGACAAACTTAGACTCACTATTTCTCTTACGTTTACAGATATTATTTTAGACCTGAAGATGGCAAGAGTTTTATGCCGAAACGTTGTCGACAATTTTAATACAGTGATTAGTGCTATTACGAAATTTTATTCCTGAATTGTTTTAAACAAACTGACATGTAATAACCTTGGAATTTTTCGGAAGGTAGAAAAAGCTTTTAAATCGAACGGAAATGGAAGTTGTGAATTTGGTGTAACTGTACCGTATTGTGAATTGATCTAGTAAAATTTTTCTACAAAAATGGGATTCATGTGGGCTAGAATACCAGTACTAAAAAAATTAAGCGTCACCTCTCTTTATCTTTTGTGTACAGTATTCACAAGAAGCGCGTCTGATCCCTACTTTTTCCAACAGATTACTGCGATGGTAATAAAATTTTGAGAAAAATGTATTTCTTTTCTTGTTCTCAGAGATGTTTCTTGCAAACTGTGAAAAAATTGAAAATATATTTTTATGTCAACTGTTTCTCCTCGTCTGAAAATATATTTACCTTCTTCCTTTAGACTTACAATTTTGCCTACATTACTTGAAGAATAATCAAAAATACGAAGCATCTCTCTTGACTCTTAAACGCTTGTAGTTTTGCTACGACATGAAGGACGTATGGAAAAACCATAACAGTGCACCTAGTTCTTGCAAATTTGAAATTATTTTTACAACATGAATAATATTCAGCTAATAAGAATCCATAGCATCTCTCAATTGCACTTATACAAATTTACTGATCTTGCTACAACATGGAAAATGTTGAGATAAGAAATGGTATCTCTCTTTGTTCATACACACTGGCATTTTTACTAAACATGAAGATTTTGAGAAAGTATATAGCAGCTCTTTTTGTTTGTTCAGATTGGAATTTTACTAAACATGCAGATTCTTTGGAAAATTATATAGCATCTCTCTTTGTCATAACAGATTGAAATGCTTACTAAGCATGATTGCTTAAACGAATTGTACAGCATCTTTTTTCTAATTACAGATTGGAATTTACCAAATATAAAGTCTTTTTTTAGAAAATTGTACATCATCTCCCTTTGTTGTTATATATTGGAATTCATACGGAGCATGAAGAGTGCTTAGTAAATTTTTTAATATCTTTGTTATTATAGACTGGAGTTCGTACTAAATATGAAGACTGTTTAGAAAATATACAGCATTTCTCTTTGTTGTTCTTACAGATTTGGAATTCTTGCGACCTGGTGCACGATTTTCTGACGGTCTATGACGGTAACTCGACAGACGATCCGCTGCTGCTCAAAGTTTGCGGATCTGGGGAGCTTCCGCCCGTAACTTCCACGGGTCCCTACATGCTTGTTGTGTTCACCACTTCGCGCTTCGATGAACCAACGTCCGAGAGCTTCATGCCGAAGAAAATGGGCTTCGAATTGGATGTAAAGGTTGATTATCAAGACATGGATTCACAGCACGTCGCACGCAACAGACAATGTGTGTTTCACATCTTTAGTTCGAATAACAGAACAGGAGAAGTGGCGTCGGTCATAAACACTCAACCTAGGAATTCAACGTGTGTTTATCTATTCCATGGCGATTCTCACGAAGTTATATGGATACATTTTCGTAAGTACGAAATTCTGCCAAAGCTTGGCCACTACATGGCTAATGTAACAGAATGTATCAACCCTTTGTTCATTTATGAAGGCAATTTGTACGACACGAGACTGCCGTACAGTGTGCCACAGATCACTAAACTGGCCGAGCACTGCACCACTCGACCTCCTCCCATGTGTGCCAGAGAATACCGCTCCTCTCGGTTGGGTCTCCTGTCTGGAGTTAAGTCATGTACCCGAAATGAAAGCTACATCGCAAATGGCTCCAAAATGACTGTTGTTCAGTTCTACAACGAATCTACGGCTGCTCTAGGGATGGACTTTGTTCTGCGGTACGAATTCGTCAATACAAGACCAGGGTACAGGCCCAGCAACGACTCCAAATGTGACCAGGAAGCCATCAGCGACGGCTACTCCCACAGGACGGGTCGGTTCTTCGCTCCCAGAACTTCTGTGCTGTACGGTCGATGGGGTCACTCGCATCTCAATTGCCAATACAGGCTCTTGGCAGCCGTGGACGAAGTCGTGAGAGTTACTATTACAAAGTTCCGGACGGCCTCCCGCTTCTGCTATACGACAATCAATAATTTTACCGGTAGCTATGACTGCGAGACCCACGGGCGCCGCTTTGCTTCCCTGGTTGTGTCCGAATATCCGTGGAATGACATAGAAGTGCCCCGACTCTGCACTTGCGACGAGAAAGTTCTGCCCATAAGGTACGAATCTCGGACGAGGGAACTGCGCCTTAAGTTCGAGGTCAGCAATATGGACAGCACACACGACTTCTACGACTTCATGTTCGAGGCTCATTACGAGTTCATAAAGAAAATGTCTTGTAGAAAAGAGCAACGCTTCCAAGGCACCAGTGGTGAGATTATTTTCCATCACAAGAATATCAGCGATGAGAGACCTTGTAACAATTACCCATGGCTTCTTCAAACATCTGATGCACGTAAGTCCATCTACTTCCGCATCAGAGGCTACGACCATCTTGATCGAAATTGTACCAGCACTACCAGGCTTTTGATATTCAAGGTGGGTCGCTTGAGGCCCGTGGGCGTCTTGTGTCCTGATCCGTACAGCAAAAACATCGTGGAGCTTTTCAGCTTTGCTTGGCGAGGCTCCGGAGCTTTGGAAGAACAGTCCACTGACAAATTAATCCTCGAGGTCACGTCCAAGGACCAGAAGAACTTGTACCCCATAATTGGTCCCCATACCTTGTCGTGGCTCCAAGTATCGCCAGCTCGACAGTACGACTGGGCATCGGAAGGCATCGTGCGAGGCTGCAAGCAAGAATGTCCGGAGCTTGGAGTTTGCATCAGCGAGGAGCTGTGGTGCGATGGTATCCATCACTGCCCATCAGGTCACGACGAGCTCATAGCTCACTGCTTCTTTCAATCTGTGCCGTGGGCCTACATTGGTGTCGGCTCTACACTGAGCGTTTTGCTTCTGTTTGGAGTCATAATTTACGGCGGTGTGAGGCTTAGAGCTGCGGGCAAGAAAAAATCCCCCAGTCAGTCAATCCCGACTTTGCCTACGGCGTCCGAGTCGCTCTTCTCATCGGATAAGGACGCGGCAGAGAGGGACGGCCACGTAAGTTCCACCTACAGCTTGGATTACAGCGAAATGGACTACGTTACTACCTTATGAGGTAGCAAGTGTGTAGCCGCCCAAGCAGGGCGTCCCATGCACTGTACCTACCGTAAATGTTGCCAAAGGGAACCTCGAGATTATTCTGAGGTTACAATGCTCTAAATACAAGGCTACTCTTATACATACGTTTATCTTCTTGTTACTTAATCTATGGTTTTTTGACACTGCTAAGTCCTGTTGAACTAAAATGGCTTAAACGTTTCATACAACAATGTTAAACTGAAGTTGATCTAATTAAATGATAAACAACACTTATTTTTACAAAAAAAAACTGCCGTTGCAAACAAAAGGACTCAGTTAAGGTTCTGCTGTCTGCCAGAGCATGTCTTACCTCTGCCTTGACAGTGGCAAACTGCAGGAAAATTATATTTTAGTGGCAAGCAGCCCTGTGGCTGCGTGCGTGCCTGTCGTCTCAAGACATAAACATGACACTTAGCAGCAGCTGCTTCAGCTGCAGCGCCAAATATGCGCTCAAAAAAGTAAAACAAAAAGTAGTATATATTTACTACTCCCAGGCACGCAACGTAAGAATGCATTTAGTTGCTGTGGTTGGTTCTAGATCGTATTCTCCCCGGTGTGACGTCCGAAGCTAGAAATGAAATTGGCTGTTATTGTTCTGACCCAATGTTCTACATGCTGTAACGTCTGCAAATAGAAACGAAATAGGCTGTCATGGTTCTCATGCTGTATTCTCCGCATTCTGAAGTTGGAAGCGAGATATGAAATTCCGTACTCTAGTTCTGATTTCGTTCTATACATTTTGTCACATCTCAAACTCTAAATTTGCCTCATAGCCAATGTTGTTTCACTTAAAACCGTTTGGGTTTATTAACTAGAAGGTTCTCTTTGTAAATTTTCTTTGGACTGGAGGCAACCATTCGCTCAGGTCGATTGCTATTGCGTTGTAGTGGACTTCAAAATACCTCTCATTATATTATCATCAATCCAGCATACATATTTTAAATGTCAACACTGCGGCATTTCCTTTAGTCTGCTATGCAGGGCGACAAGACACCAGGTTCCCTTAATTTAGAATACGGTGTTGTAGGTCTTCATTTACTCAGGCAGCAACTGTACGCTGGTGCTCGCCGTATGTTGGGACTCAATTAAATTACTAAGCGAGTGTATTGCATGTTACGTCTAACAACACGAGACTATAGGGGAAGTTGTGCTGATAGAGAAGGAATGAGAGATATGGTTTATGGGGATTCTTGCTGAAGAACACATTAAATAAATGCAAAGCTTATATGAAATCGTACCCGAAAGTTTACATATAGTATTTAAATTTTTGAGAGATTGTCCCAGGAGAGCATAAGATAGGTTTTTGCATTTTGTGGAAAATTGTACTAAGTGATCGAAAGAAAGTGTTTAAAGTTTGTGAGAAAATGTACAAGGAAAGCTCAAAAATATGTTTGAATTTTGTAGAAAAATCTACCAGGAGTGCACAAAAAATGTGAGTGTACATTTTGTGGAAAAATGTACTATAGGGAGCAGAAAAAAAATGTGTTTGAATTTTGTAGAAAATTGTACCAGGAGAAAAATAAAAATATGCATACAGTTCTGATATTAGGAAGTATTCTTCATTTACTGGACGACAGCTGTCTATGCTGCTGCCTCACAGTGTGGAAATTAAATTACAATAAATTAAGTGCGACAGTGTACTGCAAGTTACGCATAGAAACGCTGGAGAACAATTGTTGTCAGAACAGATAAGGCAATTCAATGAAAAGCCACCGAGAAAATGAAAAATCTTGTAGAGAATACTTGCAATAATTAAATTTAAAGTCGGTTGATCGAACAACGTATAACATAATTAACAATACCCTTTGAAATTTAAATGAATGCGGACAGCACAGCTAAGTCAATAAAGATTTATATTTATTATTCATTAAATGCTGTAAACGCTCAATTCAGTGAAGCTGCTGCAACTGAAATGAAGCAGTTTTGTTAGGTGCTGGTAGATTAGAATTCAAGTAAAGGATCACAGGCTCTCAACCCCATCAGTTGAATGCTTAACCATGTTAGTCAGATACAGGCCGAGCTTGCGTAACAACCAAGATGCATAATAAATGAAGATATGCAACCTATTTTGTGTAGATTCTACGGGTACATCAGTAGCTGGTAACTGTTGCGGATGTAGTTTAATGTTAAATACATAACCGGGTATGATTTAGTCTTTCCCTGTCAGGGTGTTTATTGCTAACTTTTTAATTGCAGTAATTAATTTCCACTGTACATGAAGAGCGGAAAATTCTCCTGGATGCAATTTAATGTCAACTACATAACGCGATGTGAATATTATTATTCACAGTCACTATGTCGTTTTAAAGAGCTTCTTCACTGCTTGTAAAATATCAGTTACTATTCTCAGGGCTTATCGTGAGAATTCCCGCCAGTTATTGTCGACGCAGAGTATCTGATGAAAGAAATAGAACTGATGACTTTGGATATTCTTGAATTTAAAACGGTGAAACTCTCAGTCGTAAGTCTATAGTTCGGTCTTGCTCTAGGCCCATTCAGTAGGCTCTTTGATACCCCTGCCGTAATCAATAAAATAGGGAAAGAATGCATCTTGGAGACTAGATAGCTCGTAGCGGTAAAATCTACGGAAATATGGAACATGCTTTAGCTGCATGTGGCAGGCTTGGTCTCTACAGAAGTATTATTTATAGGACCCCAGAGTCCATAAAGGAATTTGCTTCATGCATTTATTTAAGCGATAAAATTTCCGTGAAACTACATTCGAGTAGTTTGGAATCGAGAAATGAACGTTTTTCAGTAAGGTTCTTCGGTTAGCATTGTTTGGAATGTAATGTGAATGGTACCAAATGGTTGCATATCTGCTGAATTTCTACTATAATTCCTTGCCACAAACTGTTCCATTTCGTAGCTGCAAGATATTAACTCAGTAAAGGCAGAGCTGACAATAAAGTTGAGGGTGTCCGTTCTTGATGTTGTAATCTACCAATAGAACTCCAAAAGTGGACTCGTTTTTGGTGTTTGTAGCGCACTGCCTCCAGCTCTTGTCTGTCACTGCACAGCTCTGCAAAGTTGACGTAGCTAACAATTAAACAAAAGTTGCCGGGTGCACAAAAGCCCTGAGCTGGGCACAATTGGTGGGAACCACGGCCGGAGATCCAGAGCTTTAGCGTTATGGCTGGGCCGCCAGTGGCTGCAACTGGCCGCAATTGGCTACAAGTGGCCCTTTATCTCCCTAGGTGTCTGTAGGTGACTACTAGTGGCTGTAAGTGACTACTAGTGGCTGCAAGTGACTACTAGTAGCTGCAAGTGGCTACTAGTAGCTGCAAGTGACTACTAGTGGCTGCAAGTGACTATCTACTAGTGGCTGCAAGTGACTACTAGTGGCTGCAAGTGACTACTAGTGGCTGTAAGTGACTACTAGTGGCTGTAAGTGACTACTAGTGGCTGCAAGTGACTACTAGTGGCTGCAAGTGACTACTAGTGGTTGTAAGTGACCACTAGTGGCTGTAAGTGATTACTAGTGGCTGCAAGTGACTACTAGTAGCTGCAAATTAGTACTAGTGGCTGTAAGTGACTACTAGTGGCTGCAAGTGACTACTAGTGGCTGCAAGTGACTACTAGTGGCTGCAAGTCGTCCCTGGTGGCAGCAAATTGTTGCAGGTGGCTACAGGTGGTGGCAGGTAGCTGCAAAATGTCCGCAGGTGGCTGCAAATGGTAGCAGGAAGCTGCAAAATGACCGCAGGTGGCTGCAAATGGTTGCAAGTGGCTACAAGTGGTGGCAGGTATCTGCAAACTATCCGCAAGTGGCTGCAAATGGTTGCAGGTGGCTACAAGTGGCGGCAGGTAGCTGCAAACTGACCGCAGGTGGCTACAAGTGGCGGCAGGTGGCTGCAAAATGACCGCAGGTGGCTGCAAATGGCAGCAGGAAGCTGCAAAATGACCGCAGGTGGCTGCAAATGGTTGCAGGTGGCTACAAGTGGCGGCAGGTAGCTGCAAGCTGACCGCAGGTGGCTACAAGTGGCGGCAGGTGNGTAAGTGACTACTAGTGGCTGCAAGTGACTACTAGTAGCTGCAAATAACTACTAGTGGCTGCATTTGACTACTGGTGGCTGCAAGTGACTACTAGTGGCTGTAAGTGGCTACTAGTGGTTGTAAGTGACTACTAGTGACTGCAAGTGACTACTAGTGGTTGTGAGTGATCACTAGTGGCTGTAAGTGGCTACTAGTGAATGCAAGTGACTACTAGTAGCTGCAAATAAGTACTAGTGGCTGTAAGTGACTACTAGTGCCTGCAAGTAACTACTTGTGGCTGCAAGTGACTACTAGTGACTGCAAGTCGTCGCTGGTGACAGCGAATTGTTGCAGGTGGCTACAGGTGGTGGCAGGTAGCTGAAAAATGACCGCAGGTGGCTGCAAATGGTAGCAGGAAGCTGCAAAATGACCGCAGGTGGCTGCAAATTGTTGCAGGTGGCTACAAGTGGTGGCAGGTAGCTGCAAACTAACCGCAGGTGGCTGCAAATGGTTGCAGGTGGCTACAAGTGGCGGCAGGTAGCTGCACACTGACCGCAGGTAGCTACAAGTGGCGGCAGGTGGCTGCAAAATGACCGCAGGTGGCTGCAAATGGCAGCAGGAAGCTGCAAAATGACTGCAGGTGGCTGCAAATGGTTGCAGGTGGCTACAAGTGGCGGCAGGAAGCTGCAAGATGACCGCAGGTGGCTGCAAATGGCGACAGGAAGCTGCAAGATGACCGCAGGTGGCTGCAAATGTCCTCTGCAGTTAGCAAGTGCCCGGTCGTGGCCACGCCGTGGCCTCACATCTATTTATCTCGTCGCTACGTAACCTTACGGAATATTTAAGGCGCGCTGCAGTCTCCTACTCTGAGCAAGATAGCGTGATGCCATTAGCTCTCACTTCTCTTGGAACTGCAATCCTGAGTGTCCGATTTACCACTTTGAAACATGATACCGGCTTTAATTGCTTACTAGTAGCGCTTGAAAAGTTGCAGAACTGCGTTTTCGGCCGTCTCAGGCGCAATCTGCTTGCAGTTAACTCCCAACACTCATTCCAGACCTGTGAATCCGACGTTTAAGATTGACGTTCCAAATACATTGAAACCAATCGAATTAGTGAACGATTCGAAGACGCTTTTTATACATGTGCTTTGTGCCCGCAAACGTTTACCTTCGACAATAACCGCCCCACAGTTGAGAGCTTTCATGTGGAAAACTGAACAAAATGTGTAAATACGGAGTTCCTTAATTAATTGTGTCTGTATATAGTTATTGCTATTCGAATTAGAGAAGCTAACGTGTCTGAATCGTGTTTTTAGCAGAGCTGTAGAGATTATTCTCTTAGAGCAGTCTTATATGATTTGAAACTGTTATTATAATCATTATAAATTTATCTCACTTAAGATAATTATTTAAATATAAATATTCTCAAGATTTTTGAAAATATTGTAATATATGATATTCCCAAAATGAAATTCTATTTCCAAAAGGTTAAAGTATCCCATTCATTCCCCCAACCCCAGGCGTTTATAAATATTGTATCGAATTTAGAATTAAAGTAGATGAAAATTACGTTTCTGTACCCACGGCATCTCTCTTCCATTTTGTTGAAAGTCTACTTGTAACTCCTCCCTCACATGTGCTTCATTTTCAGCTAAAGTCGCTCATACGCTTCGAACTTTCAGCATCTGTAATCTATTCTGTCGTTGACCTATTTTAAATTTCACTACATGTCCTTCCTTTTGTTTTAGAGGCTCTTCCTGAAAGTCTGCCACCTCATCAGTATCCTGTAGCTTATTAATTTTTTCTTTCACTTTTCCGTAGGCTTTCGTAGCTATTAATACCATGCTTACCTCAATTTATTATTCTCAGCACTGTCTTCAGTTAGCCACCCTCACTTCTTTAACATTTCGGCATCTGTAATGCTTTGCATTTATATATAGAAGCTTGAATTCCCCTACAGTTTACCGAACTTTTCCTATAACACCCCTTCTGCTGCAGTAGGTAACAATCACAAATAATTGGAAGACACGCACATTCCGGCCCCTTGACAAGTTTATCACTGCTTTGCTCAATCGCATGATGCTATGTGTTTCTGAAGCTACACAGGCATGACGCGCAGTACTTTCTGTAAATAACAAGATAATCACGTGTTATAACGTCACTCGCAGCGCGATGCTACTAGTTTTGTTGTGAACAGTCTTTTTTCTGTGCATTATATTCCATTGATATTGAGCTGTCCAGGTGTCCTTGCTTCATTTGTAACTCCGTGTTTGCTATTGCGTCATCAGCCCTGTGTATGTTTCCAGACAGAGTTAGGAACTTCTACAATGACTGTCCGATGGGCGTGGCTTAAGCCAGACTTTTAATTTATACCTCCAAGCACTGTATTTCTACCCTAGTGCTATGAAACAGAAGCTTCCAATCCCCACGAGCTCAAAACGCTCCTGTTCCAAGTTACGCCTCAAATTTTGACTTCATCACTCGTAAGACGCCCTTTTTATGGGGTTACAATCGGGCGAATTAGGAACTTCTACTAAACAACCACGTTTTAGGGTTTAGCTATAGTGTATAGGACCTCCTGTCGAGTAGGTCCAGTGTCGAGAAAGTCGAACTGATCTAATCCTAGCGATTCCCATCTCTGAAACCGCCAAATTCATGTTCCCCGCAGGATAAAAATTTTTCATGGGCCGAGGATTTCAAATCTAGACTTTGGCCTTCAGTCTCACTGTATGCACGTAAGTCTACTCCAAACAGTCTCCAGGCCGGCTCCCTCAACCATTATGTACATTACTACTCGGATATTAGCTCGCTCGACCATCCATTTGCTTAAGCATCGCTCCTTTAAAAATCATCCGCGTGGTCGACTTCATGATCAGCGTCTAAAGTTCTTGCAGAAGTCGAGTGCTCTCGTGGCCAGTGGATATTCTGGGAGTGCTCTGCTGATTTCCAGCCTCATGGCAGTGCTTACTCTGGCCACCACAAGTACATCCTTCGGTCAAGCCTTGCTTCAGAGATGTTTTTGAAGCTCACATCTTCAGTTTGGCACTTCTGGTACAGCTTACTTAACTGGCATTAGCCGATGATGTTGTGCAAAGATCAGTAGGAAGCGATCACTTACTGATAGTTTTACTCAACAGATACTTTTCCAAGGCAGTGTCATGAGAATTATCATTGTCACCTGGCTCAGAGAAACAAAATATCATACGTTGCCTTGTAAGCAAGCTGCATTTATCTAATACACGGCATCCATACATCATCTGAATACTGCTAACAATAATAAAAACTTTGATGAAGAATACAATGGATCACAAACACGCCCAAAAATCCATAGTAATAATGTTTATAACTGATAAATAGTCATGAATCCTAGTGAAGCCCCACCAGCAAGACAAATATTTAAATTTTCAGCTCCAGCGAGTTTAATCACGAGCTAATATTACAGAAGCTGAACATAGTCTGCTCTATCGACATGATATTCATTTGATTCATATGAGGCTTGTTGCCATCACACCTCGCATGTTTACGTTGATGTAAAACAGAAACCGTTTGCCGTGACCACGAAGTGAAAAACGTGACGCTGCTCCGTATAAAAATGATTGGTTTCTGACCGCAACACGATTGTGAGCTATGGGTTACATTTGGGTTGCACTGGTAACCCTGAGGTTGTGATTATGACTCCTCTGTACTTACGATTTTCGTTGTTAGCCTGGACCAAGCCTAGTGACGAGTTTTTAATGCCGGAGCCACACTAGACAATCGCGTGCTCAACTTAGGCCGGGAAGCACTATCGTCTCCCACGACGATTTTGCATTCACGTAAGCTTTCCTGCGCGCGCCACCACTAAAATAAACACTACCTAGTCAAACTTAACCTAGCCTAACCTAACCTACCCTTACCTAACCTAACCTAACCTCCTTACCTAACCTTCTAACCTAACCCAACCTTACCTAACCCAGCCTAACATAACCTAACCTAACCCAATCTAACCTCTCTAACCTTACCTAACATTACCTAACCCAACTTAATCAGCGATACAGCGGGCAGCGCGGCGCACCAACGCGAACGCCGCTCACGCTCACACGATCTGCGCACACAAATCGTCGTGAGAGACGATAGTGCGGCCCGGAACACATTGAATCAGCAAGCGATGCAACGCAGTTTTCGCAAGAGGCTTGTTGCATGCCGTCTACAGCTGTGTCTCGGGCGCGGCCTCACTGGGCGAGACGCAACAGCAACGTGCGTAGTGTGTGCGTTGGTACGTTCCGAATTCTTGAACGGCAGTGCGATGTTTAATTCACAGACGTTCAAAATTTAAGCGGACAAAATTACGAAGCTGCATTTGAAAGCTAATAAGCTAGTGACGAAGTAATGATGATACTGTTTATTGGCATAGACATAATCGAAACAAATAAGCACATTTAAACAAGTTGGCGAGATTAAGCCCATGCGCTTGTCTAGGCTAACAACTCAATACCACACGATACTATTTAGCATGCGTGTTATGAGTTTTAATTATTCATCAGAGCTTTTATCTGTAATAACAATAGCTTTGCCTAATATCAAGAAAATAGTGTTTACTCGTTAACGATAAAATCAATGAAGAGGGCGCTGTCATAACAAAATAGTCTATACTTTCACATTTCCAGCAAATTAAAATAGGCTTGGGACAAGTTCAACCCTGTTATAGTAACATTTGTGAAGTAGTTAATTCAGTTAATTCAATGAACTGTTCTCCATAGCAAAAATGTATAGCATTTCCTATTGCACTATAACTGTAACTTCTATATGAATGATCCATTTGCTGAAGAGAAAGCTTTCTATGTGAAATGTAGTATCTTTTGGGTATTGCAGTAGAGGCGCGGACACATTCGAACAAAAGTGTGATGCCAGATACCGCCACACGCACTTCGTTGAAATGATGTTAATCATGATATTAATATTCCATTTGGAATTAAAACTACAGTTTAGCGCAGTTGATAAGTTGTACGAAAGTTATCAAAATCTATTGGACGCATATCTAGAAGTTACTCTTTACGCAGTTCAGGCATGACTTCGCTCTTATTATCTTTGAGTATAGGGCGGGCCACAAGCTCAGTGAACTCACTACAGAGAGTTTGTGATCATTTCTGGCAAAAAAAAAAAGACACTATTTTGCAACATACTTCTGTAAAAGCTACACAAAATACTTTTACAACACTGACTGCTTCTAAATTTATATAATGGCGTAAGTAAGACCAATAATCAGTGAACGAAATAGCATAAGTTGTCTTAGGTTGCCAACTAACATTATAGTACAGCCATGTGCAAACGCTGCACCGAAGTTGTGAATTTAAATTGCAATAATTTTCGTAAATAATACGCTTACAGTTGACAATGTTATAGCCTTATTATCGAATGCTATTGGACATTTGTCTGAGTGATTCATGAAGCTACCGTTGGCGATTAGAAGTGAAGCTTATAGAATACTAAAATGCAAATGTATGTAGTTTCGAGCATGAGTTGAGTCATGAGGGGGGCTAACTTGTGAGTAAATATTTTGAGCACATTAACTTTTTCTGGTGCCCAAACACTGCACTGGATAGCATACGTATGGCAATTTCCACCATTTAAGCTGCAAGAATTATCAGAAATTGGTTAATATAAAGTCTCTTGCAGAATTTCACTAGAGAAGTTACCTCTATTGCTTGAATTGAGAGTGTGGCGGCACCTGGCATCTTTCCATACTGGTTTGCTACCAACGCGTATTTCTTGGACTGCTTCAGCTGCGATATAGAAGTTTTTTTGTAAGAACGTAAATTCCTTGAGGAAAATTATGTAAAATTATCTATATATGAGCCAAATAATTTTTATTCAACACTGAGTATATCTGATTTCTTAGACTTGTTCAGGTATCGCCAAAACTTTGCTCATCAGGCGTTGTTCTCCGATGATGCCTACCGTATAGCTGGCTAGGTACGTTTAAACATTTCCTAGCTGTCTTCGTAAGAACAGTATTCCTCTACCTTTGAAAACAAAGGTATTATATTTAGGTCTTTAACTGTTTTAAATTTTTCTTGTTAAGCGTAGAATATTTGGCAACAATTATTGATGTATGGCTCCTGAATAGAGCCGAATCAGCGCAGCGCCTGCTGTCGAATCGCACGAAAATTTGTAGCAAGCATCGTTGGAAGACCGGCGACATGCGATCTGTGTTGCATTACTGCAACCATTTGATAGCAGTGCTCGCAGTTACATTTTTTGAAGCAACGAATTTGTTGCGTTGCATGTCGCTTGCTGCCTCAATGTGTTCCCGGCCTTATGTGCTGATTTTCATCTCACACGCTCGCCCCATGAGCGACGTACCATCGAGCTCACCGTTTGCTCATTATATTGAGCGTACGATCGTGTAATGATGCCCTCACATTAGTGTTGTCTCACTATCACATGGGCATGACATGAGCACGACAGTCCTTCGTACATCAATTGCTTCCTTGTAATTTTATGACACCTTCTTCATATATTTGCTTACATTTGTAGGGAAATTCCTTCACTGATAAATTATCTTTATAAAAAGTTACCAGTTTTTGCACCACTCGAATTCGTAAAAGATTTGTTTACACATCCCGTTTTTCCCATACCATTAAGTACCCTTGCATCTTCCTTTTTAAAAGTAGTATTTTATCAATTACTTTGTTCCATAAACTTGAATTTCAGGCCTCTAATTACCGTACAATTAGTGCTTAGGTTGTAGAGCTAAATTATTCAAGTGCGTTGTTCGTCTGTATTCTAACTAAATATGTAACTAATTAGACTTAAATTCGCTTAGAAAAATCCGAGTAATATATTTATTAAAGATATAATATAACGTTTCCTCAAAATGAAGGATTTCCAGATTACCTGTTTCCTGCGAGCGGCATTCATTTCACCAATAAAAATCACATCCTACTTAAGGGCCGCCATAAAAATTTGTATTCAGTTGTAGTATCTAGGGCCACACAAAACTTTGCTAGGGTAGTATTATGGTAACGAGTTATTCTGTGCGTTGCATTACCATGCTTTCAAAATGAACACTGATATTAACAAAATTTTAATAAATTTAAAGAAATTTTTAGTTCCTGTTCAAAATATCTTATATTTCAATCTTATAAACAGAGAGCTACCTTCGTAAGTTTACTGAGATGTAGTTAAGTTTAGTGAGTTTAATGCTCTTATTTTTCTAATAAAACAATGGTGTAAGGCTTTAACCAAATATTAATTTATTAAAACTGAAAGCTATCATTGTGAGCTGCTCTTTCCTACTTTCCAATATTTCTCATGCAAGTCTGATAGCGTAGAAAATAGTCATTATTGAAAGACGATCCCTTCAGCAGTATATGGTGCCGTGATTATAGGGGTAAAATATTCACCTTATTTGGATTTATCTCAAAACTGCCCTCTTCACACAGTTCATAGGCAAATTTAGAGAAATACCGGTGTTAAACCTTTCTTTGATTGTAGTTTAAGCTACAATTTTTCCAGAACTATAGCTTGGAGGTTAGTAAAACCAAAGTAAGGTGAATATGCTACCTTTACATGTGGTTAGAGTAACCTCTAATGAGGGTACCATACAATTGTAATTGACGTTTAAGTTTTTTGCACTACCGTGATCCGCTTAATAGAAATAATTATGTAGTCCACCTAGCAGCGTCTCGACTTATAAGCACTGTACAAGCGATTTGTATAATATGGGCTCCGTTTAATGAACTCCTCCCATGTGTTATTATCCCCAATAACTGTATCATATACTATCATTTTGCTACTACCCCGATGTAGGTTATTTTTTTTTTTTATTTTTTAAGCCATCCTGAAGCAAATTTGTCGCATTCAAGTATAGTTAACAAATTTTGCTGGCATGCGAAACGCAAAAGCGTGATAATTTTATCAGCTTTGCGGTAGAAGTATTCTGAATTTCTATAATTTTCATGACTTGACGCTATCGTCTGCCTGCCACTCTTGAGCTTTGTACTGAAGTTTGAGTATGACAGTTGTGTCAAGCGTAATATGGGAAATAATTCCAGGCTTAAGAAGTGATAGGATTTACGTTGTAAGAGAGCGATTGTTCACATACGAAATAATTTTGTTTCTCAGCTGCCCAAGCGTAATGGTGAAATGTTTCCGAGCGAAATGTATCAATGAACTTGCCATGTTTGCAAGGAAACGGTTGTTCCGTGATAAAAATTTCTACATTCACTCGTCGTGCAAAAAATACCCCATTCCAGTAAGACTTTTGTTGATCGACTGCACTATAGACCACTCAAGGTATACTTGATGGTTCACTCCTGCCAAAACGCCTCCCCCCCTCCGGCTAACAAAAGAAACTTCAATAAAATGTGTTCTCACTAACACAGCACGATCCAACAGAAAATAAAAACAAACTGTGCATTGTGATGTTAAGATATGCACAGAGTAGCAAAAAAACACACATTAAATAGTATAGACCGTTGGTAAAAGAACAAATTGGTAAAATTTATTTAAACCTCTTTGATGTCTTAGGATTCAACAATTTTCGCCCACCGTCGACTTGAATTTCCAAATTTATACTTATTACCCATAAGCACTTTCCTTGTATATCCTCAAACAGTTTACTTTTAATCCGGTCCCTATATTAACTAGAAAACATGTTATTGACGTCACCTATCAGTTACAGAACCTATTTGGCGTTTTGAGAAGGTCTCCATGTGTACTGTAGTCTGGAAAAGAACAAGGTTTTTTGAATAATTCTTTCGGCTGACCTTGCTATATAGCACTCTTGTAAACCAGTCTGTTAGTGTTAATTGCATTTGGAATGACAGGATGCAAGCAAATCTCGACCTTATAGATTTTGTTATGCCATAAGCAGATAATACTCTATAGCTTGATAAAGTAATCGAATAGCCAAAAATACTCACAATATCCTGTAATTATTTTTAAATTATTGACAGCTGCATTTCCTTTGGGCCATGAAGTCGGCAACTGTAAAGCACGCGTGATAGTCACTAGCTGTTGTAATATTGTTTTTTTATTATTTTATCCTGTGTACGGGTGTCACCAAGTCCACAAGCGTGTAATGCACTTTGAACATCGGACTTAGCAATTAAGGTAACTAATTGTACAGCCGTAATCTTGTTATGTGTTTGTTGGTGACGGTCAGTCTAGACAGTGCAGAGCAGTATAATAAAATTATGTCGTATGACTATGTGCAAACCGCCCTTTAAAATTTATAAAAAGTCCCCCAAAATCTGTACCAGCATTTCAACAGCAGATAACTTATAAGTCAACGTAGCTTTTGGAGATTTCTCCTATCAAGGCTTGTCAAATAATTGTTTTGCAAATGGGGCTAAGAAGAATTTTTTTGCACTACATAAAATTTGAATACCTGAAAGTTATCGTTAATATTGATGTAAGTACATTTTTTGCGAATTGCAGGGTGTTCTATAGTCGTGCTCGCTGCGAGACGTGTTCGAGATGAAGGTGGATTGCACTTTTACTGAATACTCTCTTTCTATAAAAAGTATACCTACTGAGCTTAAGGCAAGTAGACATTCTTTTTTTCTTTAAGGTAGCAGTCTTTTCACACTTTCGTTCAAATTATGCAGTTTGCTAACTCATAAAATAAAATAATCACTACCTGAAACGTTTGCAGCACCTAAACTTGTAGCTTTACGAATGCAATAATGTAGATATTAATGAATTAATTGACTAAGGAATATCGTTTTCAACCACAACGTTTTATATGCAGATGTCTATACACAATGTTGCGTTACTGTCCATCCCATCATATTTATAAATTGACTACTACTGCGCGTACAGTTTTAGGTCTTCAACTTCGTAAGAGCATCGAACCACAACCCCTGATGTTGGAGCAACTCCTTAGCGTTGGGTTGCACGACGTTTTGTTCTGAAGAGCACCCGTGCGGACTCTTGAGCTAAATGCTCGTCTTGTGAAAACGTTTTTCGCGTTATTGAAAAAGCCCCAACGGAGTCTTTCAATATTGTTGTTTTTATGGAAACGCTTTTTAACCTCCTGGTAGAGAGTTAACAGAGACGATTGTTACCAAATTTATTGTTGTTTCCGACTCTGTGTTCCATTAATATAGCAGTAGGAACTTTAGAAGAGCTTAATTACCTACCAGGAAGGAACAGTAAATGTCTCTACACCGCCTGGGTAGTCGGGAAGCCTTTTGTTAATTGGACAAAATAATCAGGTGAATCTAAATTTATTTAGCAGTAGGCGTCCTGTGAAATATCGCTCGGTGCCGCGCAGTACAGCTGCTAGGATACCTCTGGTCGCTGTTTAATGGCTAGTGTTACAGCTGTATAACTTGTCACCAGCAGTGCACCATGTAACAGCTTTCTAACTTGTCACCAGCAGTGCACCGTGTAACAGCTGTATAGCTTGTCACCAGCAGTGAACCGTGTAACAGCTCTGAAGCTTGTTACTATTGCACAGTTTAGTACTACAACTCAGAAGTTCCTCCACAAATCCGCAGCTGCAGGCACTGGCCTTTACTTCATTTCACCCTTTACTCTGGGCACTAAGTATTACATATAAATTTACATAATAGCTACTCTTACTTGCTCTGCATAACAATTCGTCGTCTTTCCATGACGTCGGTAGCACCATAGAACCAATTCTTTGTTAGTTAGGCAAAGTGTCTTCTGTTCCCTAGGTAGGTGCGCCCCAAAATCTGTAATATCAGGTATCACTTTAATGTTCCCGTTGGTCCCAGTTTATTCAAAGACTTTGCTCAAGTTGTAAGGCAGTCTGTTGACTTGGAGGTAATGGACCCGTTCTGAGTTGGCCCTCTATGGCCCAAGTGTCTCTGCAGACCAGTGCAGCTAATGCTATTCCTACGGGACAGCAACTTTAATATGAGGTCTTCAGTGGGTTACTTTGCACGTTTTGATTAACAACATTCCGTTCTTTTCGAGTGATGTGATTATTACAACGTACTGCCAACTTGTAAATATGTATTAAAATTTTTTCCTACTTGTTGTTTCCATTCCAACCTCACGTTTGCCGTTTCTTGTCCTTACTTGCAATATCCCTTTCTTACCCAGGCTTCACTACCTCGCTGTTTGTGCTCGTTATCCTATAGGAATAAATGACGAAAAAGAATCCTTGTGGCAAAGCAGCACTGCCTCAGCAAGGATTGGAGGAACCTTTACGTGCCTGCTATGTAGATATATTTGTGGACCACAAGGATTGTGCTATTCCTACGGTGTCATATATTATCATTCGGGCATGGAAGGATTAAGAGAATTCCAGTTAGGACTGTGTAAGAGGGATGTAATTCCTTATCGCAAATTCAAAGCTTGTTATCCAATGAATATAGTGGCATAATCTGATAACATTCGATAATCACCTTAAATTTTATTTTATTAGAAGCTGATAAGATCCGAGTGTCGCCTTCAAATTTCCGCAAGCTGTATGATGTATGTGCCTTATGCGCCTGTAAATGTACGATAATCACTTTAAACCAAGCTGTAAAGTGTGAAATTTGGCGGCTAGCCGAACGCTCCCCAAAACTGTCTGAGCATCCAGTTATCTATATATTAATAC
>LQNS02277219.1:317359-328514 GCA_001587735.2 Parhyale hawaiensis
GAAGGTTTAGCAAGTGGTAGACCGGTTCGGCTTGATACACCTAAATGTTGGTCAATGCGAGCTTTGAAATGTTGTCCAGTGCTACCAATGTACGAGGCGTTGCATCCTCTGCATTTGATTGACTATGATATTGACTTGTTCGAAACTTTGAGAATTTGCCCTGCCATCGACACCTTGAATGGTGCCGCTGGCGATCACGCTTAAGTGGTTAATATTGAAATTTGCAAAACCTCAATCTTGTTCGTTGCTATGGAGGGTTCAGCTTGCTCAACTTGTCGGGATGCTTCTAACACTTGGCGTAGCACAATGAATCTAACATTCCTGCCTAAAGTTTCGGATAAGTCAAGCGTCAAAGTCTTAATTTTGCCGACGGACGATACTCGTCGAGAAACCATTTCAATGAGGAATCGCAAAGGGGAATTGCTAAACGTGCAGTTAAAATAATCACAGAAGTAACTTACGTAGCCACTGCAATGTTTTCGCCCAATCCTAAGGGCAGGGGTGCTACGTTCTCGAAACTAACTGGTCCACGGCCCAACTTCAACCAATGAAACGGTCAATATACGAACGACTGGAAATCTGTATTAGTAAGTCAATTCCAAAACAAAACATTCGCCTGCATGAACATTTTAGATTGGCACACTGTGATAGGGACGATTTACCTTGCTTAATTTCAGCAGTCTGAACTTCAATCACAGACTTCCCAGTCGTTATGCAAGGTCGAGTTCTAAGCGGTGATCGCAAGCCGTCGTACAGCCGTCTCAAGTGCAATTGGTCAGCGATTTCCTCCTGATACTGGGTCCATAGTGACGAATCAAAACCCGCGATGGAAGTGCCGGACACGTTCTTATATGCAGATTATTGCGATCACACACTGCATGCTTCTGTGCAGGCGCCATACTGCGCTTCACACGCTCTCGCTCTCTCGTAACGGCACTTTGCTCGGCAACAGAGTCCCTCTTTTAAAACTGATCTACCCTAAATTCTTCAGACTGATTATATGCTCAGTAGACACTAAAATCCTCGTGGAAGCCTGCAGCATAGCAACGCGACAATAGTCTGATAGGTACTGAGCCTCAGGTAGACTAGTAGCACGCGGGGCGCAGACGCCCTAGTTGAACCCTACGAAAAATGTCACCTACACTGCCTCGCTTTCGCTTCAACATAGCAAGCTGAAAAAAAATTTGAATTTTAAGAATTGTATATCGGAATTAAACTTACAGTTCAGTTTGAAAACTTTCACCACCTTCCTGAAATTTACGAGACTGTCACTTGGCTGCTTTCGTAAAACTAATCGGGAATAAAATTTAGAACTTGCACAAATCACTGTATTAATAAAATCTTTGACGATGTTTCGGCTCGAGACATCAGCTATCTTCAGGACTTGAAATCCTAGCATCTGTAACGGTAAAAAGAGCAATTTATTCTAGCAAAAGTCTCGCAAGTAAAATATAAAAAGGTTGCTATTACACATAAGAGTACCGATGACAAGATAGCTATATCACAGAGGAAAAGGCAATATCACAATTTCTGTACGTGTAACGAACACAGGATTCGCAGCACCAATCACCTACACTTAGCACAATTTCATGAGAAATGACGGCTCCTACTTCTACAGCGCTTATCAGGAAGCAAAGAGCGGAACGGGAGGACTCACGAGAAATTAGCACCAAAAAGTGACGTCATCATCGACGAATTTATGGCTGAGTATCCTAGAACTGTTTTAACTACATTAACCAGAAAAATCGTCCCAGTTAGCGAAATTCATTTCTAGCGTGTAAATAAACTTTGAGAATATACACTAATTTAGCAATTATCTATAGAAAATTGCAGTGCATGCTGGTTGAAACTTTTACAGCACTAGCGCCGACTTTGGTTCCTTTCGGCGACCTGATTTAACTTCTTTTTCTTGATTGAAGCCTTATTTACATTTCATATTCAGTTCACAGTGTATTTCACAGAACATATTTATTCCTTGCCATCAAATATAAGCAACAATATAGCCAATTCTGTAGGCGAGAGGAACCACAGTAACAGTTGGCCTATTGCTCGAACTTTCTGTACTTGGCGACAACATTTTACGATATTTTGCAGCTCAAGTAGCTGGCCAGTCATAAGCGGGAGATTGAATGAATTAAATCGAAAAAATACGGCGATATGTTCAAGAAAACAACATACGAAGGCCTGAGGTCCCACACTCAAATACTTCGATTCGTCGATGTGATGTAAATTTGCAACGTGCGGTCACGGCAAAGTTTTATTTTAGTCCTATTGAGTCCTCCCGTTGCATTCATTGCTTCCTGAGCGCTTATATAGGTAGCGGCCTTCTGGAATTTCCTGGGGCATGTTGCAATCAGGCCTTCGGTGTCACCTTTGCTACACCGGCCTCAAATGCGGCACAGGTTGGGTAACACCTGGTGACTCCGACGACAACCTCCTAAATTTTATGGCTATGAGCTGGGTAACACCAGGAAGCAAAGAATGCAACGGGAGGACTCAATAGGACTGAAATAAAACATAGCCGTGACCGCACGTAGCAAATTTACATCACATCGACGAGTCGAAGTGTTTAGGTGTGGGACCTCAGGCCTTCATATGTTGTTTTCTTGAACATATCACCGTATTTTTTCGATTTATTTCATTCAATCTCCCGCTCATGACTGGCCAGCTACTTGAGCTGCAAAATACCGAAAAATGTTGTCGCCAAGTAGGGAAAGTTCGAGCAACAGGCTAACTGTTACTGTGGTTTCTCTCACGTACAGAATTGGCTACAATGGTGCTTATATTAATTTTGTTGGCAAGGAATAAATATGTTCTGCGAAATGCACTGTGAACGGAATATGAAGCGCAAATAAGGCTTCAATCAAGAAAAAGAAGTTAAATCAAGTCGCCGAAAGGAACAAATTCGGCGCTGTGCTGTGAAAGTTTCCACCAGCATGCACTGCAATTTTCTATAGATAATTGCTAAATTAGTAAATATTATCTTTATTTATTTATACTCTAGAGATGAATTTTGCAATTTAAGACGATTTTTCTACTCCTAGGCTGCTCAGCCATAGATTCGTCGATGATGACGTCACTTTTTGGTGCCAATTTTTCGTAAGTCCTCCCGTTACGCTCTTTGCTTCCGGGGTAACACTGCCTTTGTTTACAAACATTGAGTTTGAAACTCAACAATTCGTATTACAAAGTCTAGTACTGCCATATGTTGCTGAATTCTAGCATTTGAAGAACTTTTGCTTTGTTTTCTCAACTTTTTATCCCAAAAGACAGTCAAAAAAGGCTCCGCCAAAATGTATATGTTAAAGTTTGCCGAATATTCCGCAACAGTTTGTTGTGGCGCTGAGATCGCTTTTCGCATGCAGTGCTGGACAGGTAACACTGTGAGGGCAACAACTGCGTCTGATTGCAACACGCCGCAGCTTAGTAAAGTTTCAGAAGGCTGTGGCCTTCATCACATTTGACATTTATGCATCTTGTTGCTTGATGCTTATATGTAGTTTCGGCCATCATTAACTCGATAAGAGTGGCATTGAAAATTATTGATTAAAGTTTCAGCTGGAAGAGCTGTCAATTAGAACAAGCTGAAGCTGGAATACGATTACCACAAACGACTTGGTTGTCTCCAATCACTGTGCATGTGAATCAGACACTGAAAAAGAAATGGAAGCTGTTGTGATCGAGGCATCGCAAGCAGAGAAGAGGGCAAAGCCGTAGCGGCCAAATGTCCTATTAGCTTCACTGTACGGAGAGCAAGACTGTTTAACAAAATGCCTCGTCATATTCCATGTGCCACTGATATGAAAGTTATAGAGTTCAAAAATTGCTAAATTCACATCTAAGAAGAATACCAGATTGACCAGCGGTCAGCGGTTACGTGCACCGTGGAGATAATTCTCTGCTGGCTCTCTCTTTGGTCGCTAACTGCGGCCCCACAGAAGACACCCAGCATATCGTGACTCCACACACGGCAGGTGACATGTGAAACGCCATCTGGACTTTGTCCGAAGACCTACAAAGTAAACTTACCAATGAAGAGGTTTCTCATCAAGCAGTAGATTGGCTTTACTTATGACCATTTTTGTTCTTATCTGTTTTACGACTGCGTAGAAAAGCACACACTTGCCTCATGTAAGAGGATTCTAGTAATGGGACCGGAAATGCATACATAACTGCTGTCTGCTTATTGTCGTCACCGGAGGATTCCATCACAAGATTGCCTTGCGGTGGAATCTGCCGCGGTGAAATTTTCCTACGGTGGAATTTTCCGCGGTAGAACTTTCCGCGGTAGAATTTTCCGCGGTGGATCTTTCCGCGGTAGAATTCACCTAGCAGCGCTTATATAAGAAAATTCCACCATAGGAAAATTCCACCGCGGAAAGTTCCATAGGAATTGCATAGGAAAAATCTGCGGTTCGTATATTTCTGAAATAATTTTATAAGTCAAACTGATACTTTGTTTTGAATATTATAGTCAAATAGAAATATGTTATTACCATTATGAGAGAAATTAAAGTAAATATATCAATTTAGTGTTTTTATTCATATGGTAATATCCTTACATTGTTCGGACAGTTACTATTTTCTAGAAACACGTGCTTTGGATTTGCTGTGTCTTATATATTTTATTTTTGACCCCCACTATGGCTATTTCTTTTATACGAAGCGAAAAGAAAAAAATGAAATTAGTAGAAGCACAGAACTACAGCTATGGGAAACATGCTGTCTGTTAGTCTGTCACTAAGATTATTTAAAAAGTTAATAACGGATCTTTAATGAATTTACAGGCATTGTTAGGCATGTTAACAGTAACATTTGATTAACTTTTGGTGGAAATCCGTTCATCCGTTTGCTTGTTTGTCTGCCTATTTTTTATGAAGGCCATAACTCAAAGTGTTCAGGATGAATTTTCATGAAATTTACATCTGTTGTTAGGTATGATACGAAGAGAAAATAACCAAATTTTTATGACAATATGTTCGTTCCTTTGTCTGATTTTCACTGCGTTTGATTTTAGGCTTGTTAGGACAATAACTCAAAAAGTTATGAAGGGATTTTTATGAAATTTATAGGAGTTGTTTCTAATTTTTAAAAACATAAATGATTCAATTTTAGTGGTGATGAGTTGGTCCGTTTGTGTGTTTGACTTAAGTTTGTCATAATGTTTGTAAGCAGCACAACTCAAAAAGTTATGAACGGATCTTCAAGAAAATTACAGAAATTATTAATACATAGGCTACCATCAAAAGGCACAAATGATTAGATTTTGGTGTTGATACAAAGAAATCATGGTTTCAGAACCAGTTTGAATTTTGCGTTATTGTTACCTTGCTTAGCGGAGGCATGCGCTCTCAGAGTGCTCTCTGGTTTTTCAAAGTGGTATGCACGACCACTCAGTTAAATTGGGACCTTATTGATACTGAACAAGCCGTAAGTGCAATGAAAAACAGGTTCACAAATACTGCAACAGCGCCTACACGAGATGTGTAAGTAATCAATTCGCGGAAAGGCAAGATTACAATTACCAAAAGTCAAGTTAGCTGAGTCTACGGAGCGGGCGCGCAAAATCAAATACACTAGACCAGCTGCTAAGGTTAAAAGTACTCCTCAAATGATTAACGCGGGTGGTCTTCTGTAATTACTATCGATTTGGAACTATCCCTTTAAGATGCCCTTGCGGTGAAATTTGCCGCGGTAAAATTTTCCTATAGTGGAATTTTCCGCGGTGGAATTCACCTACCACCGCTTATTGTCTGTACCGTTTGTTCTTTTGTCTGAACATCGATATGTTTTCGACTTATTTCAAGCATTTACTGCATTCTGTCTGTTTTGTTGCTCTTAATCTTGTTTTTGCTATGTTAACTTTAACTATAATACTCTGTTTAATGTATTCAGTACTGTATATTAGCTGTTTGTGTCTCCTATGATCTTCCATTTTGTTGTAACCATGCCCTCTATCGGTTTGAATTCTACACTTTCTATATCGCATCTATGTACTGTGTGTCATTTTCCACATTTTAATCTTGTTTCCTTTTAATATTATTTATTTCTATATAGTACATTCTCAGTCATTCATATCATCTCTACCATTTCACTATTTATCATCGATCCTCGACTGGGGACCATAACATCGCTGCCTAAAGATGTGAAGTCCACTAACGCTGGCCTATCATGAGAGAACACTGGACGGCATATACAAATGTTGCTGTACAGTAACCATCAAGCAAATCTACATCATCCACAGTTTGCTCTCACGACCGATCCTTAAATCAAACCAAATAAGACACCATTTTCATTAGTATCTGTACAAACATTGCCAAAATGTTTTTATTCGACCAGCAGCAGCGGCAACAACAATAATACTACTACAATTCTCATCATTCTCTGTCCTCGACTACCAATTTGTCATACCAGCGACTTGATCCAGGCCAACGAGAGCATCATTTTCATTTAGAGGTCATTTCCTGAGCGAAGATTTTTTAAGGACACTTCTTGACAATAGGACGAGCTCTGGCCTCAGTCTAGCATCAAGAGGTTCAACAAATCATGGGTCTCGGGGCTCTCGTTTGTTACAATTAACTCGACAGTCCCAACGCTACCACGACCAACCCCAGCTCCTCTCAAGCCCTGCATCGTTCTTGCTCGTTAGAGAAGTCATAGAGCTGAGTCATGGTCTTGTGCCATTGCTCTCTACACTCACCGCCTCACTTCCAAATGCCTCTTTTGGAAACTTACACGAAACTTTGTTTTTGTGCTGCTGTTCCTGCTTCTGGCTTAAGTCCAAACTAAAAGCTTTACGATAAAATTGCATTTTGTTGTTACATATAATATTTTCCATGCGCAAGTGCATGTTTCGACGTAAGAACGAAAGCCTCTCTTAGAACTTTGCAGAAAACCTTGTGCTCGCGCTGCTGCTTCTGGCGAATGCACAGACTAAAATCTTTTCGTTTTACTGATAATTTGAAGTTACGCCTTTCATTTCCCACGCTCATATACTTGTGTTTACATGTAACATAATGAAAGATAGCAATTCCATCTTTTCGAACTTTGCAAGAGTATATATATATAACTGCTTCAGAGCTGCCATTTCTGGCATATGTCCAGTCTAACAAAAAACCTTGCGATACAACAGGTGACCGAGAGATTTCTTGCGTTTTTCTTCTAGACAAATCACTATAAAAACCGCACAAACTCTCTGGTTACATAATAAATAAATTTTGCCTTTATTGTTCATGTTTCACGAGCAGATGGTTTGGTACAGGCAGTAACTAACAAAGTGGCGAGTGCATGCCTCGTATGAAAGCTTTCAAAAATTTTACTCTTTAACACAGCAAACACAAAAGACTGCTACGCATGTGGGCACAAAATACTAAACTAGAGCATTCTGAGAGCGCATACCTCCGCTAAGCGAGGCAACGGTAGCAAAAATTCGAATTAGCTCTGAAACAATAATGTTCATTGTACGAACTCCAAAATCTAATCATCCGTGTCTTTTGATAGTAATAACAGCTTCTGCAATTGTTGAAGATCCGTTCATAACTTTTTGAGTTATACTGCTAACAAACGTTATAACAAATATGAGTCAAACATACAAACTAACAAACCGATCTGTACTAAAATTTAATCATTTATGTGTTCCAACATTACTAACATCCCCTATCAATTTCATAAAGATCCATTCATTAGTTTTTTAGTTATTGTGCTAACAAGCATTAAATTAAACACAGTGACAAACAAGTGAATGAACAAACGGATCTTCACAAAAATTTGGTCATTTACTCTTTGTAATATACCTGACAACTCATATAATTTTCATAAAAATCCGCCCATAATTTTTTAGTTAGGGCATTGAGAAAATGAGGCAGACAAACAAACAAACAGATGGACGAATCTTCATCAAAAGTTGTTAATCATCTGTTCCTCCTAACATACTTAACAATCCCTGTAATTTTCGTCAAAATCCGTCCATAACATTTTGATATATCTTGGTTACAGACAAACAGCCAGACAGACAAACACGACGAAAACATAATCTCCTAGGTGCAGGTAATGATAAAGTTTGTTTTACATAGTTTCACCATCGCCAACTAACAACTTTCGTCGCCACTACGAGCCTATCGACGAAGGAATTGCTGCTATCGACGATGCGGTGTCGGTCCCAGCGCCGATTTCGTTGTCCCTAGCAACAACGCTCCTTACCCGATTTTCGTTGCCGCTACGAACAACACGGGATTGCGAATTAATCTGTTTCTTCATCGAGAATGATGTTCAAATTATTTACCGTTACATTGATTTTCAGTACGTGCCAACTATCTTAAGAGTTATTTAGAGATAGCAAAAGAGTTTTAAGTATTTCATCGTATTGGGCGCTGACAGTGAAATTTTAGGTGTTGCCTGTGTTCGGCTATCAAACTGTGCTGTTGCAAGGCTTGGGAACTGCCTCTTCGAAAATTTAAACAGACATATTTGCCTTTAGCTTTTGTATGTATGATAAATATCCATTATAGGAGTTATATGTCTGCAGCAAGTAAGATATGATGCAGTAATTTTCTTTCATTGCTCCCTGGAAATGAGATTTGAGGTGACCCTCCTCCCTCAATAATTCTAAATTGTTAAATAGGCAGGCTAACCAAGGCCTACCCCTGCTTAAGTATTTCTTGTGTGATGATGCTTCAATTATGGTTCAAATGATTATGTACAAGAATAAGCTATGCACCACGGTGCACAGCAGCCTAATATCATAGGCTAGGCCTACCTAATAAATTTTTACTCCACATGTGACCAGATACTTCTGCCCTAACACATAAATTAGCCAAAGTTACAGGGAAAACATGCTAACTCAGGGCTTTGTGGAGCTCAAAATACTGCCTAAAAATAATTAAATGCTATTCTTTAACTTTACAGAATATAGGCAGCTGTATAGGCAAGCTAGCCATATGTATTGGTAATTCTTAATTAACTAGACTAGCTATCAAATGCATAGGCTAGGCCTACTTTTACCATCAACCTAAAAAACAAATCGGCGATTGTGTACGTTGGCTAAAAGGCGCTACGAACAACGCGGGGCGAAACTGCGTGGAAAGCAAAAAGTTGGTTGGCGTTGTCTCTACCGACAGCGCGTGTTGGCGCTGGGGCTGACGAAAGTTGTTAGTGGACAGTCGGCCTAGTATGTAAACACATTAAGTTGTGATCACGGTCATGAAAATTTTTGATTCTACGAAATTGGAACCTTTAACGACTTTTCTCTGTTTGAGAAGTTCTACTGTATTATGAAAAGGAAACACTGAGACCGACCACTGCAGCAGTGTGTCGACACCCATGCAGTGACGCGTTTGGAATTCCGAGTACTAACAACGTTATGTTTGGACGTATGTTGAGCTTCTGTTCACATAGGATTAGAATAATTATCACCGTTAAATCCCAACCCAATAAGGACCGGTTAAAATGTCGCTTTCTCCCAGGAATAGCAGCATTTGAAATGTGACTTACAGAGGTATAGTAAATTAGACATTCCGAATACGATGGCTCAGGCTTTTTCAGATGGATGTAGTATTTATCAGAAGAGTACTTTTCGCAGTTTTGTGCCAAGGATCATAACAGACTACAGCATAAATGTGGCATTTATTATGACTTTTTGCAAGGGAAAATTTTTATGCGACCGTCAGCAGGCGAGTCTAGAAGGAAAACTCTTGACGCTCGTGACTCCCCGACTACGTGTCAACTTGTCGGGACTGAGCCAGGAGGCGCAGCAACATTCGATCCTTCTTCATTTCCAGCAAATATAATAGAACTTGTCTTTATACTTCGCTAAATGGTACGTATTTACGAATTTACATCACTCAAAATTACAACTGGTAACCCAAACTTTGCCATTGACACGTGCTGTAGTGTAAACACTGCAACTGAGGCTCAAATTTAAAACAGTTTATTGGACTCTTTATTAGTGCCGTCGATTACAAGACATAAAGCGAGTTAAGCTAAGCCCGCTAGGCTTGATTTGCCCGGAACTTCACGCAGGTGTTTTGGCTCCGCCTCCTCATTGAATCGTGCAGCACGCGTTAGAAGCATTCTGATTGCGTTTGAGACTGTCAGAAACTCCATTCTTCGGAACAATAGGAACAATATTGAGTTTCAGAAATCTCAAGGACAGTCCATTAAAGATTTATGCCAAAAACTCGATTCAATCGGTCGAAGACAGTGCACCTGCCTCAAGTTCCCTACAAGCCTAGCTTATTGAGAGTAGTTTCACTGGCCAGTCGTTGTCGCCTTAACGAAAGGCAAGCGAAAGCAGTGCCAACGGCACCATAATCATCAAGGCTTATGTGAACGTTTCCCGTTTTGTACAACTACGGACAGCAGCCGTTGAGGCTCCAGTTCCTTCGTTGGCGGCGCGCCGCATCGCAAAAGGCCATCTTGCGTTATTTAATCCGTCCTGCCTGAAGTAGATCCGGTTCCCGTTCTGTTTGGCACGTTCGATGCACGTTCGATTAGCTCGTCCTCAGTGTCGTTCTAAGCCAATTGCTCTAGTCCGCAACTTCAGACAACATCGTTGGTTTCTCAGCTTCGAATCATTTTGCAGGTGTTAAAAGCAACCCAAGTGCGCTTGGGACTGCTGGAATTTCCATTAACGGAGCATGATTGCTTGAATATCCGGCCGTCTCAGGGGTAATTGGTTTAACGTTACCACCTGAAGCTCGATTTACTGGAGCGAAGGCAAGGCGCCTGCTGAGGTATCGGCCGAGTGGGCGTGGCTTAGATCGGCTTTAGGCGCGTTCGATTCGTCGGCGAAATTAAGCCTATGACTTGTCTTTTACGAATCTTCAAACAGGAGCCCTAGCTTCGACTTGTTAATTCAAGTTTTAGGCGTTGATTCTTAATCGACTAGAGGGCCAAGCCGTCAAAACTGACGGCAAAAATTTTGTGATTGAGCTTCTTATTGTTCCGGTTCCCAGAATAGGTTTTGATGTATAACAGGTCTCATCCCTGCAGGCCTGATCTTCCATTATTGAAACGCAAGCTGTACAGCCATGAGTTTTGCGATAGCAAAATATCCCCCCTGCAAGATAAGGAGTGAATATCAGCTTGGAATTGATTAAGCGTTAAGCTGCACTAAGAAAAATGTAGTTCAGTCAAAAGAATTCACTGGAAATGCCCA
>LQNS02277219.1:328795-354347 GCA_001587735.2 Parhyale hawaiensis
CTCTTAACTGCGTGGCGGAGAGACGGACCAACATTGGAGCAATCAAACGACCAATAACTGTGTTTTATTATATAGTGGATTACCTATGACTATGACTTGAATCTTAATTGACTAAAGGGCCCAGCTGTCAAAAATGACGGCAAAAATTTTGTGATGGAGCTTTTTATTGTTCTGGTTCCCAATATAGGTTCTCTAAAATGGAGATTTCAGTCGGCACAACGTAATTGGGCTGCTGCTATAATAGCATCTGCAACACGATTAAATTTGACGAAGCTAGAGTTTTCCTGTCTGCATTTACGGACAAAGTCAAGTCAAGTGAGCTTGGCTTCGATCGAATCTGACGATCCATTCGAACGTTCTCTTTAGGCGTGTTTCATCGGGAGACAAAATTAGCCTTCAAGGCTTCACTTGCTCGCAACTTCACGCACGTGCACTGACTTCGACCAGCTGAATTGATTTTCAGGCATAGATTCTCAATCGAATACTCTTGAGTCTTCCAGAAAGTCAACCTTGTTCCGTAAGTTGGAGCTTTCGGCAGGATCAACGTAATTGCGTAGCTTAAGACACTTGTAATATTTTAAAAGTGACGAAGCCAAAGCGTCTGTGTGAAGTTTCGTACAAAGTAAGCCACTAAAGCTTGATTTTGGCGCCTAATCGAACACGCTCTCGGACAACGAGCAGCTCCAACGATCCCCTTGCTGTAAGGTTTCATAACCCGTTACGCTTTTCAGTGACCCCCTTTCCATCATCAACTTGTCGTTCCCCTCCGCTGTCAATACAATAATTAGTCTAATGAAGCTAATTTAGCTACAATAACAAGTCTGTAATTCGCTTACTGGAAAAGCAAACTCGTTCTGTATTAGGAGAGCATCATCGAGAAACTGAAGAGGTGGAGGTTGGATGGAGGCTTTGAGTCCACATGCTGGAGGGGAGCGGTGCGACGCAGTGAAGAATACAATTTTGTCAGGGAGAGTTGTGTAATGGCATTCTGCTGCTGCTCTTTCAAATTACTTATAGAAATTTGATGAAATAAAAGAAGTGAGATAAAAGGAATGAGTGAAAATGCCAAAAATTTCTAAAATTAAATCAAATTAATTTGAAATAAATTGGAACTACAGAGGTAGGTGATAAATCAAAAGGGATGTGAATAATAAAAAAAAAATAAAACATTTTCTGCTATCCTGGCCAATTACTTAGAAATGAGATGGAATAAACTAAGCGCAACAAAATAAGATGTGAATGAATTTGTGGGCTTCAAACAACATTGTAACTATTCTAGCACATTACGTAAAAATCAGAAGAAATTATAGAAGGGGATAATTATTATTATAGTGGGTTGGGTTACTAGCGCCGCAGGCATCACGCCCGCCTCGCGCCGAAGAAAAAGAAAAAATACATGAATGAAAATACGGCCTATAAGCATTACTGTAGCTGCCCTAACAAATTATTTGGAAATTATGCTTCAAAAAGTGAAATGAACGAAAAAGTGACGTCCAGATGTTTTTCGAGAGGATGAGACCTAAAGTTTTTAGGAAAGATTTATACTATTCAGGACCGTGAACGCGGTTGACGACTTTGGTAAATTAATAAAATAACAAAAAAAATCGTGAGTTTCTTCTCGTAAATAGAAGACGCAACCTGATACTGTACCATGTAAATACACCCTCTCGTAGAACAATATTCAAGGCGCATCTAAAACTACACGAGCAAGTGATTGGTACGGGGAGGGCGCCCGAAGCTCTAAAAAGCTGGAACGGTCCGGAATTTGAGGAAGAATTACGAGGGGCGTACGTAAAGTTTTAGGCATCTCTGTATAAGAAGCGTTGGTGCAAGGTGTCACAACGCTGAATTTTTTGAAAGTTCAACTTTTTGTAAATGTTCCTGCCAAATTTTGAAATTCTAAAAAGCTGAAAACTTAGCTGAAAAATACATACTCAGACATTCCTAATTCCTTTTAGTTTTTCTGATACTGAAAGCGTTTCATGCGCCCCTCGTATTGTTTCTGCCACGCTCGACTTGAGCGACATCTTCGGGGCCTGTCACACAGATGCATCGCATAAAAACCGAATGCTTAATGCACAAAAACTGCCTGATCGTGGAGAGATCGGGCAGAAATTTGGTTTTTATCTGGAAGTTTAACGAATAAATAACGTATGTTGAACTAACAGTTTCCGTATGCATTATTTCTGTTCCAATAACTTTTCAAATATATCACCAATCTCATTAAAATTGGCCCACTTGGCCGATTGTTTGGGGTGTAAAGCCCGTATGATCCTCTTCTAGCCCCCTACAGTTCAACTATCGTTTACCGATCACCCCGCAAAATACGGCAATCAACGTAGACGTGAAACATGCGACTTACAATAGCAATGCAGTCGTTAAAGGTGCGTTGAACAATCGGCGAGAGTCGTAAAGCGATTGTAAAACTTTGGATTTCCCGGTCCACTCTCCGATTAAAACGAACACTTCCAGACCAATTCCGTACAATTTCCGTCACACTTGCGTATGAATTCCGCATGTTTCGCATCAGGTACGCGATCATCTTGCTCGCGCCCAATTTTTGAACAGTTCGAAGATCACTCCGCGTCCAAAAATCCTAAACTACTCACTATATGATCTCTCCGACCAAAAAACGATGATTTTACTATTGTTTCTTGAACATTCGGCGTTCAATTCAAGAACAACCGATTTTTGTGCGTTAAGCATTCGGTTTTCATGCGATAAGTCTGTGTGACAGGCCTCTTCGGTGGTTTCAACGGGACAATATCGTCGGTAGATACAGCTTACCGAGACACGTTCATGCACACGGAACAGCGAAAGGTACTTGTTGTTGCAATGTTTTAGAGTAAAATTATGACAAGTTGCTTTAAACAGAAATAGCAGATATTTATGTTTTATTGCTCGTATACACGCATATTTCTTATTCACTGTGCATAGTGCCTCGCGATTCAATGTTTTGTGCGATCTTGTAGCTTGTAAACGAAACTTTGACACGTACGTTTTCCGCTGGCTATCATCGTTGTTACCTGGAGACAAATTCATTTTATACTTGCACTTTTTCAAGCAAAGTATTAAGAAAAACGGTGGTGTTACGTACCGGAGTAGTGAATAGAAAACGGCAACTTGAACTGCAAGTTACTTTGAGTTGCTCGAAAGCTACGAAGATGATTGGCCTATCCAGCCCGCTGAATGCGCCCTTCGGGCAAATTTTTCACAGAGTCTGGTAGAACATTTGTTGCTGAAATGCCACTTTCGGCAATATTTGCTTCTCGTCTGCATTGGGCTCAACGGCAGGTGCACACAAACGCAATAGCTGCTCTTCCGCACAATTCCACATCCTATTACTTTGCCGTGAACAAGGCTTGGGTGAGCACATTGCTGTTGCATTACTAAAAAAAATCTAAACTATGAGCCGTTCTTTGCAGCTTGTGCGCAGTGGCAAATGGTAGTAATCAAGTTCCAAGTTTACCCTATCTCTGATTTAGCAGCACGTTGTAATGACTTCTAGCTTTAGCGTGACAGACACGGCAACGTGACGGCCAAAGTGATAAGTTGAGTGACTGGGCAACTGGTGCATTAGTGTGTACCCGCCATTAGAAGCAGCCAGAGTATGATGGAGATGGCTGTAACTCTATTTAACAGAGCAAGAATTAGTTTTCAAACGCCTCGAAGGTAATGAATTTAGCGTTAACGCCTGGAACTAAGCCCAACGGAACAAAACAAACGCCCCTGTCTGAAGTTACAGATAAATTAAGCCTCTTGGGCACAGATTCTTTAGGTGTTCAAGTGCCAGTCGATGCGCCAAATGAGCAAAGGCAAGCCCAGCCTTATGTCCATATTACATATGGTGCGACAGATGCTGATGCCCGTGCTTGCGACACGTCTCTCTTCCCAGATTCCACTTATTTTCGCGTTGGCGGCCACTCTCAAGTTAACAACAAATTAGACCTTAATATGCTTAATGTTCTAGTATCAATACAAGATGATCAGACAAGCTCTAAGATGACACTGTGCTTCAGGAATCTAGCTCTTTTAAGATTCTCGATGTTGTCTTTGATAAGAAGCTTACCTTTGAGCCGCTTATTAGGCGACTGGTGTCACGTGCTTCCTGTAAGATTGGGCTCCTGCGTAAGGTGAATTTTGTGTTTGGTGACAGTGAGGTTGTCTACAGATGCTTCTATGCTTTCTTACTGCCTGTGTTGGAGTATTACTCACCGGTCTGGGCTTCAGCTGCTGACAGTCACCTGCGTCTGCTGGACCAACTTGCTAGTGCAGCCAGCAAGCTGTGCGCCGTAAATGATCTGGTGAATCTGTCCCATAGGAGAGAGGTGGCCGAACTTATAAGGTTTACAATATCGAAAGACATTGGTTGTATTCTTCTGTCCCAGCCCTCAAGGTCTCAAGGAGATTTACACGTGCTGCAGGCCCTACCAGCAACACATTTCTCAGTGATAGGAGAAAAGCTTACCGCCAAAAGTAATCTAAAACACTGTGCGGATTTAACGACTTCCGTTGGAGTTAGCCGCCTAAAACTACACTGAGAAAAATGAGCTTCTAAAGCGTGAGGATATCCAAAATCATGCTTCAACTGTCTTTGAACTCAAAAACAAACACCCTGAGCTCCTCCAGAACGTCGCAACGAGGACAATTCACGATCGCCTGCAGAAGGACCTGGATTTTCGAAGTCGACATGCCGGAAAGAAACCCCTGCTCTTCACGTTTCAGTCTCCCTTTTCTAGCATAGTTAACGCAAAGGTTTACTCCTTCACCTAAAATATTTTTTGACCCATTGTGTGCCGTAGGTGTAAAGTTATATGACTTCAAACTTATAAAAAAATAAATAAAACGTCGGCAAGAGCGACCAACTATGAACCTCACTGCAGCAGCACACAATCCTCGCTGAGGGTTGGCTGGGTGATGAACGTTTGCTATGAGTAGGCAAAGGAAATGCATCATCAGCATCTTCTCGCTTTATTAAATCGGGTAGGGCAAACGAAATACTAACTCACATTCCTTGTGTAAAGTTTTTTCTTGCAATTGAAGTGTAATGATGTTTTTTGCCGGCACTGTACTTACCACTTGACTAAATATTATCACAAACGCGAACAAGGCTTTAGTGCACCTCGAGGCCATCCAGAAATAATTCGCACCTAAAATTCGAGGTATTACAGAATTTAACTATCACTAAAGATTTGCCCAACTTCAAATGTACTCAGTTCAACGGCTGTTCGAGCTCTTTACTAACATATTGTTTGGAAAATTCTAGAAGGAATTACTGTCAATATCAATTAGCGGATTATTACCATATACTCGGATCGTGTTGGTCGCACTTGTGAATGCGAATTCCTATCAAAAATGGTGGTGATGCAATAGCCAAGAAGTATTCTAATAGCTACACTGTCCGGGGTGCGAGGTTGTTCAACAAAATGCCCCGTCACAATCGAAATACCATCGGAACTGAAAATGTGAAACCTAAAGACTTAAGAATTACTGGGCGCATGCTTACTGAAAGTGCCAGACAAACCAGCTAGCAAGCGGTTACGTGCAATGTGGTGATAATTCGCTGCTAGTCCTCCCACTGGTCACAGAATATATCATCACCTTTGCACAAGATGGACGGCGCGAATAACGTCACCTGGACGTTGTCCGAAGAATTATCAGATAAGGTAAGTACGAAATTATGAAAGCCTGTCGCTATTTAGCATAACGTAAATAGTATTGGAAATTAATATAACTTTTCCAATACATAATATTTCTCAAGCAAACAAAGTGTTTAAACATGCAAATTTTTGCCGTTTTCTATTCAAATCTAATTTGGAAAATACCTGAATTCATGCATTTCATAAAACGAATTGCAGCCTTTCTTCCGGTACTGAATGAAGTTTTTTAGCTGAATCAGGCGCAATGGTTTTGCTTTCATCAAGTACACTTTTTTTTAGAATGTTAGCCTCACTCCAAAGTATAGAAAAAGAATTGATCAGGGATGTATCCATTGCGCATGAATTTCACTATAGAGCCATCGAAAGCCATGATTTACTTAAGCGGGTATAAATATGTACTTAATAGGAGACACCAGATTGCTGCGATGTTGGTCTATCGAATCCGAGTGTGATAGATCCGAAGTGCAAAAATCTGAGTATATGAATCAACTGAAGCTCGCCAACCTAATGAACCCCTTGTCTAGCAAAGCAAATGATGATGAAATAACAGCACTTTTTACAAGGTAGCACACGTCGCGTTAATAAATAAACGCTGGTATCTAAACACAATTCGCTCTGACAACTCAGCATCGTACTTTCTAAGTTTACCAATATGTAAAGAAGTAAGTTTTCATGTGTATTGCTTTACTACGGTTGAAAATCCCAAATTCGTGTAGAGTAAAGTAATCTCCATCAGAACAATGATAGCGTATACAGTGCTAAAAAAAAGGGGTTGCCCGTGCACCAGAATAATACCGTAAAAACTCTGTGATGGTCTGAAACTACGCAAGGTCTGCCACGCAGAGACCGTTAGCCTCGCATTGCTCCAGGCAGACCCAGCTCTGTACTTGGTGCTGACTACAACGTACTGCACCGCACCCAAGGCTTCTCCTGTTACGGTATTACCCCAAACCATGAAGCTTTAATAAAATGTACCAACTAAAGGCCTCCAGTAATGCGTTGCTTTCATTGCTTCCAGCCTCGAGTCGTTAAGATGTCGGAAAAAAGCAGCGCGCCTTAGTGTCGTGGCTAAACCACGTCTTTGTTCGACCGCTGAGAGCAGAGGACTTGCAAATCCCCATTGTGTTTCGAGATTATCGTCTTGTAAGCGGCTCTAAGATGTTAATTTGTTAAGCAGACCGTGCTAGAAGCTCTTTAATGAGTGCTGCTATCCTTACAGCGCGTTGATCATCTGCATAGCGTGAACTTTCCCAATACGTTCAGTGTAGTTGGGAATCTCGGGTTAGGGCTTGGCGATGCAGGCCAACAACTGCCGTACTGTTTCGAGGTTGCGGCACTCCAAGCCAGAATCAAGATGGGCGTTCACTCATTAAAATTTTACCTCAGAAGAGAGACCCAAGTTTCCCTTTAGCACATAAACTCTGGAATTTTCAGCTATCAGTTTAAGGAAGCTTTTCAATGCTGCGAATTGAAAGACGTCGCTAAGAGGAGAGAAGGAATTTTGCCGCACTCCCAGACTTTCTTATTTCAAGCGTTGGGATTTTTCGGCGCCAATGGGGAGCCTCCTTTGTTTTCGGAGCTCCGGGCGAGCGATGTTATTGGTCACTACTGAACGGAGAATCTTTTGTGCGTTATTGATAATTGCTTCTTCTGCGGTGTAAAAACTGAAAACGGAAAGAAAGTAATCCGTTTGGAAAGTTTTCTACTAATTTTTGCTCGCAAAATAATCTCAAAAAGTTAGTAGAAAGATAAATGAAATATTTTCGTTCAGCAAATTATGCGCAACACAAAATTAGACCAACATATTTGTAAGGCAAAACCTGTGAAATCATAATCGGACGGGGGAGTTTTATTTCATCATTTCAGCAAAGGTAACGCTTTAACTGTTCAATGAATAGCGAGAAAGTTCATGGAAGTTTCAGAAGGTTAGTGTGTTGTGTCTGCTTCCATTAATTACCCCTGCACGCATTTTTAGCTTTACAAGTCTGTCAGCTAATAACGCGTGTGGCACTAATTCAACCATTTCATCACTGGAATCCGTTTCAGTTTTCAGAAAAAAATACTCTTCAGGGAGACACAGGATGGGCCAGAGGGTTAGGTTAGTTAGGTTCATCCTTCCCATTAGGAACAGCGATCCCAGGGGGATTTTTTTCCCCGGGCTGTTATTCGTCCATGGGGCTTTTTTTCCTAGCTGGGCTCTTTCCACCGGTGCTGTTTTTCTACCAGGGTTTCTTTCCACCCGGGGCTTTTGCCGGATAGCCATTTATCCGGCAATGAGCACATTGTCTAATGAAAACAGATAATACATGTAAAACAACTCTTAATGGAATGCTCGGTCATCTCGTACTGTAATTATACCCTGCTCTATACAGGTCCCGAGCGGGACTAATCGAGGCAGATGCTTCAAAATTACTAGTCTGTTTTATATGTTTCAATACATGCGTAGATGATATGGTAATATGGATGCTCTGGCTCTAGCGAATGAGAAAACGTGAAACTAATATGTCTCACAAACTCTTAATTATTGACTTACTTTAAGAGACTTAACGTACCTTACAACAATTCGTCAATGAACGCTAAATTATACTGATGTACTCGTAAGACTTGGAATTACTGCGCAGCTGCATCACGCTTGGGCGTAGCATGCAGTGTCTACTGCGGGCTCTCGAAAATCTGGTTCGTGAATGGCTAATTTTAGATTATTACCTGGCGATGGTTGCGAATTTGAAACTCGTTATAGCGCATAAATATATGCTGGATATTTGGTAAATACAATGATTTTGACTGGGTGGTTCCTCACGGATAAAATAATATTTTTGTTATACTTGTAGAGTAATTGTTACTTTGATGGGTGCAGGTAACGAAACCTTTGTTTATTTCTGAATTCATTTTGCAATGGTTGATTGTATATTTAATATATTGGCTATAGAGTTTTTTCTAGGTAATTTATTTTGTATCCATACTAGGTTTACACAATAACCTTGTTAGCTGACCTTGCTTCTGCAAAAGGCTTTCTTCTTCAGTGCTTGCCATAGTTCATCTTCCATGAATATATTTTCTTCAGTATTCCGCATCGAACATCATTCGCTCGCCCCTTACATGAGATGGCGGCTTTAAAACGAACTGCCGACACGACTTTTTATGTGAAGCATCACGACTGCAGAATTATAGGACGGCCGAACAAAGGTGGCCGATATAGAACAATAGAGTTATCAGTTTCAATAGAACAAAAGCTTTCTCAGATTTCTGTGAACATTAAAACGAGAATAAAGGTGTCCGAAGTCTCTATGGATCCTGGAAGTCCATGACAATAGCCGCATAATGGACAGGCTTTAGACGACGTACCTTTGTGGAGGCTATATTTACTTCAAGAGATGAACTTCAGGGACGATACGTATAGTTACAGGGCCTACTTCTGTCCCCGATGGCTTTCCTACGATCTTGATGCCACGTGAATCCACCTACTCATCCCTTGCAAAAAGTTTCGCGAAACGCCAGGTTGAAAGATGCAGTACCCGTAATTGGAACTTGTGGAATCCCTCGTGCTTTTTTCGAGCTATCCTGTATTCAATTATTCCCGAAGTTACAATGTACATGATACAAACATTCAGAATATTTATAGTCCTCAGGGGTATTTTCTGGCGGGTCCTTTCCATGTCAGAATATATATGGGCCTCACGAACCCAGTTGCACATCCGAGTTCCTTTCCCGCAGATGTTACAGCTGGGCTTAGTTGCTGCTGACGATGTAAGTTTTGGAAAGTTAAATAGGTTGTCTGTGTTTCTTTTCTGTTCCGCGAGGTGGGCTGCCGATCGAGGTAGTTGACCCGCGGAACTCCTTTACGTTCTCTCTTGCGGAGGGCCAGGAAGAAGGTCGTCCACTCAGTGTCATTTCACCTTTGCGTATTTTTCCCGCCAGTAGTGGTGCACTTGGCCAGCTGAGATTTTCCAGCAGGAATGCCGAGATATCATTCATGTACTGATGCGACCTAATAGACAGTCTCGCTGCTTGGATCACGTCGTATGACGAACGTAGGAGCGGAGGTAAAATTATGATTATAATAATAATAATCAGGATACATATATATGAATGCATTTTGCGATTCTATCACTAAAAAATGTACCTTTGCATTTGTATGCGTTTCTGTGAGGCTGTCTGCTGCATGTAGATATTATAGATACTTCATCCGCTTTATGTAATAGTAGCCACAAAGTAAATTCTGACGCAATTTGCTCTTAGCTGAATTTACACTTTTGTCGTAATACCCCGATATGCTACGATATTCCATTATGTTGTCGTAGTCTAGTCTAGATGAGGCTTAAGGTGTAGTTGTAAATACAGGGTTTTTCCCATCCCTTTGTCAGTATTACCTTTGGTACTTCGGACGAGGTCCAGGCGACGTTACACACGCCGCCCATCTTGTGCAGAGGTGATGCTGCAGTCCGTGACCAGCTGGATTGTTGGTAAGTTGTACTCTCAAGGTATTCCACTGACTTTTCCTGGAACTTCAGTGAAGCCTAGAAGACTTTCTTTTCGTCCGTTTGTATTCGTACTTTACTTCATTGCTTGTTACTTCATTGCTTGTTAAAATTATTGATTTGTTATCTTTCTGCATTCCTGGGTTATAAATATTTCCAAGTGCTCCTCGTACAAGGGCTAATTGTGTTTCTTGATCAACGTGCCATTACATCCTTCGTCCACCTCTGCTCACCACGCTCAGAGGTGTTGAGCACACTAGTGCTCGTTCGATTTGCTCGTCAAAATTAATCTAAGCCGAGTCTGCTCAACTTAGCTTGTACGAAACCATAGACAGGAACCTTGGCTTCGTCACTTTGAATCGTGTTTCAAGTATTAGAAGCAAACCGATAACGCTGAACCGATTGAAAACGACTTTTTACGGAGCTACAATGAGTTTCTGGAAGTCTCCAAGGGTGACCGATACCTGGTTAATTCCTGAAACTCCATTTTACGAGTCAAGTGCAACACACCTGTCCGAAGTATCGAACAGCTCGAGGCGCCCCGAAGGCTTCATTTCTCTGCTCGGTCGGAACGCGCCCTGATCCGATACCTGACTCGTAAAGAGGCAGTTAGCCTCTTATCTTTGTTGTGTACTCCACAGTTCATTCCGACGGACGATATCATCGACTTCCTACTCTCCTCACGTTACAAAGGGAGTACACAGTAATATTGGCTGTTCCCGAACGAGATAGCATTTCCATGCAACGAACTCTAACGTATTTATTTACTTCAAGCGCACGCGACACGATGTGTGCAAGCATTATTCTAGTTAAGAGCAAATCGAGCCTCATGTAAATGCATGGTGAACGTCAAATTCTTAATTGGTATGCGATGCTCACCAAGTTAAGCTTGATTAGACAAATAAATTACATTTCTGTTGAATTTAAAATTCATCTAATCTTGCACTAGTTTCTTACGTGTACGAGGAATTGTTTTTAATGTACCATAAGTTGGAGTTCTTTGTCTGCTTGGTGTATCACCTTCCCGCTGATTTTCTCAAAGTATCAAAAGCCGATAGTGCGTGCGAATCATCATTCCAGTCGTAAATGAAGTGTCCTGCTTCTATGTCAACTCGCGTATCAGTCCATTTTAAACAAAATGGAAAGCAAAAACAACTGGACAAATTTACCCTCCGAGGCAAAGAATCACCACTTTACGGTATAGGTTCCTAAGGTGCGAATATATACGCGATTTAAAAAAAAATCTTCGATAATCTTCTCGCACTTCAATCATTTCATTAATCAACTGCATTTCCCTGTTATGAAGAATGTTTTGCGTGTCTAGCAAATGAAATGGATACACGTGACGCCCTTCAGAGCTGAGTGGCTCCGGCATCGCAACGGAGTGGGCAAGGAGACAGACGCGTGTCGGTTGCACTAAGCCGTGTCTCGAAGATTGATAGAAGCGCCTGAGGTAATAATGGATTGGTGGAGGAGGAAATTAGATAATTCTACGGCTTCAGCCGATACATGGAAATTTTGCTAGAACTGCCTAGTCCACTTAGTTAGGTAGCTTGCTTAGTTTGATTAACAGGATTCTGTATACCATGAAGGAACCCAACTAATATGGTGTTAGATTAGTTAGGTTCTTCCATCTCGTGGATTACAATGCTCACTCACACTACAGCCATGACAAGGTCCTGCAAACATTGAACATGTGTCTGTGCACAAATAAAACTGAGTTAAATAAAAGTTTTTAATCAAAATATCATCTTCACAGGGTTCAAGGTGTGAAATATTAATTATCCAAGTAATTCATGCCACGGACAAGTATTGTTGTGTGAAAGAAACTGTCTTCCACCAAGATTACTCGAAAAGTTATGAACGGATCTTTACAAATTTACAGGGATTGTTAGGCATATTAACAGAAACAGATGATCAACTTTTGGTGAAGGTCCGTCCATCCGTTTTGATTGTTTGTCTGCTACATATTTCTTAATGCCATAACTCAAAAAGTTATCAACGGATTTTCATGAAATTGATATGAGTTGTCAGGTATATTACAACCAAATTTTTGTGATGATCTGTTTGTTCGTTCGTGTGTTTTCGCTGTGTTTGATTTTATGCTTATTAGCACAATAACTCAAAATTGTGGATGGATCTCTATGAAATTTACAGGACTTGTTAGTAATGCTAAAAGACATAAATGATTCAATTTTGGTGTATGATCAGTTGATCTGTTTGTGTATTTGACTTATGTTTGTCATATTTGTTCGCAGCATAACTCAAAAAGTTATGAACGGATCTTCGCGAAAATTACAGACTCTGTTAATACGAGCGAAAGGCATAAATGATTAAATTTTGGTGTTGATACAACGAAAATTATGGTTTCAGAACCAATTTGAACTTTTCGTTTCCGTTGCTTTGCTTGGCGGAGGTATGCGCTCTCACAGTGCTCTCTAGTTAACTATAATATAATTGGTTTAACTTAAAAAGTTAAAAAAATATAGTTACTCAATGTCGCTTCTTTATGATAGAAAAACAGAAGATTTTTTAATGACGTTGATTGCAGCATAAAATTACTATAATGCTCAGTAAACAGTCGTTATCAGATAAGTCAAAAATATAGTTTCAAGAGCCGAATGTGATGTACTGTGCGTAACTAGCAGGGAGGTCAGATGCATAATACTGTATATGTTTGGTGTAGAGTGTTCGGCTTTGGTTCTACTCTATTAATTAAATGACACTACAGTTGACGCTATGAACATCTACAAAAATATACTGTAGTGATTCAGTTGATAATCTGCTGAATTGATGTCATTTTAACGGCAGACAGGAGGTCCGTGTGTTTCAAGTAGTTTTAAAGGTGGTGCGTAGAAAACAAGTTAGGAGTCACTGTTCGACAGTGTGCATTCTAACAGCAGGATACAGAATTTCTATGTTATTGCTGTATCTTGCCAAATTTTTTGACAATTCGTTGAAGCTTAACTGATGAATAATTTACGCCACGTAACGTCAACATACAGTTGCTTAAATTTATATTTTTATCTATGCCATGAAAAAAATCGATATCGTTTCTTGTAAATTTGCATCGCTCTGTGACATACACATATACAAATTAGTATTTTTTACGAGCGTGGGTAAAATGGAGAAACTGAACTGAAATATATATGATTCGTACATTTTGCGACCCTGTTTTACCCTATGTCTCTCATTTCTTACCTTTATGCTGATGATTTGACAACCGGCCGAACGCGAGTGCAGCTGTCAAGAACTCTGCTAGGTTTATTGAAAAGTGCAAGTAAAAATAGGTAACTTCTGATCATGTTTTAATTTGGAGCAAATACGATGTCATGAGCACTTACTAGTACTTCAGCTATGATCATTAATGCGATCTTTTTTAATGAAGTCGTTCAAATTACTTCAGAAAGTGAACGTAATATGTACTTTATTAAACCTGTTGTTACAAACTATCTATTAAATACCAGGAGAACATCTTGCCAGGATACCACCCGTACCAAGAGTTAAATTACTCGACGGAAGATGAGATCTGCTCCGTTGCCACCATGTTCCCATACATGATGGAGAGACCGGTGGCGCAGGCATCATGTCTTGCATGCAAATTTAGCGGCCTGTCTGTCCGCTCTACAGGCTCATTTCATTCATTAGTTTGAATCAATGACGAATGCGCATTTAATTATGCAAATCAAAAGACCAACTATAACCGAAATACTCAGTTAATGCCAAATATGGTTGCATTCGCGGGACATTGTGAAAAACAACATATTTTTTATTGGGTTGTCGTGCGTGGACTATTGCATTTGCTAAGGGAAAGTGAACTTGCTGATAAGCGTTTATTTACTCTAAATATTAGTCCTGATATTATATATGACCTTTGCCCAAAGTTCTCCCAAGGCATACATATATTATTGTTTCAATGGATTTGTCATCGCTTAGACGAATAAATTGTTCAGATGCATCAGTCACATCTTTTATATATAAGAATATTTTATTGCATATATAGAAAGTTGGAAAAGTACAAGTGAGAAGCAATAATCAGCAGGAGAGATACTGTAAAAGGTGAAGATAGAGGATGATTCAAGCTTTGTAATTTGTGAACTGTAGACTGAGAAGTGCGAGGCCGTGCATCGTCTTCAGGCAATATTGGGCCAGCTCTATTTACTATGTCGCATTCGATCGGGTCGTCGATCAAATTCGATCAATGCAATTCCAAACGACTTTAAACGTGTCCGAAACTGCACACAGGTGCGCTAGTTTCGACCCGTCGTTTCGAGTTTGACATTGTCCCTTATCGAAATCTGTTACCCTTTAGACTTACAGGAACTCAACGTTACTCGTTAAAAATTAGTTTTCAGTCGGCTTGACATGAGCGAGTTGTTTCTAACACAGGCAACTCGCCTCAAATTAATGAAGCCCGAATTCCTGTCTACTGTTCAATTAAGTCGACTTGGCTTGGCTTAGATTGACTTACTTTGATGGCCCGAGCGAACGAGCTCCAGTCTCTCTTGCTTCATTTTCAACTTTTGATGCATTCGAACGATATCCTGACGATAGGATCTTCTGTTTAAAGTTTCTTTTTTGTTTTTCTCTTTATGAAAGAGAATAAATAAATAAATGATGTGGTGGCATGACAATATATAATTGCAAAAATAACAAACATTTAGTTTGCTTAAATTAGGAACGATATTGAAATTATGCACCTCCATGCCAAACTAGCTGGCTCTTAAAGTCCCTGTGAAACTTTTTAATTGTTTTTTTTTTCGACCCACGTACACGTAGCCTCCCCTCAAGAGCTGGGAATTTTTTATTTAGAACGAATGACAACGAATACTTCAGAACTTGTTCATATAAACGCCAATGTGCAAGTGAAAACAAAAGTTACTGCGTTTTCCAGTTCCCCACAAATGCTTTACCAGACTCTGAGAAGTTGCCCGAGGAGCAAATTCTGCACGATAAGTTTTTTTTTTCGAGATCAAGCAATGCATAGCAACTTGCAATTCAGTTTTCCCACTACTAATCGCATGTATCGTCCCACTACAAACCGCATGTATCGTCTTACTACTAACCGTATGCATTCCCCCACTACTAACCGTATGTATCCTTACAGTTCTAACCGTATGTATTCCCCCACGACTAACCGTATGTATCCTCCATTTTCCGTAAATCTTTGCTTAACGGGATTGCAATTTTACCTGGAAGGTTAGAAGTATAAAATAGATTTATCTCTTAAGACGGGGTCACACGACAGAGAGTGTCTCGTTTCCTTCATGTATAGGTTATGTGTCCGGTTGGGTTGTAACTGCTATAATTGCAGGAAACAGCACAGCTTCTTACGTTCTTATTACCTCCGCCAAGGAGGTTATGTTTTCGTCGTGTTTGTCTGTCTCTCTGTCTGTCTGTTGTCACCAAGATAACTCAAAAATTTATGAACCGATTTCAATGAAATTTACACCCTAACAATCCATACAATCCTCTTTGTCTACTAATTGAAAACCACTTCTATACAGGTAGGCAAACAAACAAACAAACAAACAGACGCAGTAAAAAGAACTACGGTATTGAGTTTTTCAAAGGGATGCATTTTTATGAAATTAACATGAGTTGTTAGGTATATAACAAAGAGTAGATGACCAAATTTTGGTAATGGTCCGTTTGTTCGTTCGGTTGTTTGTCACTGTTTTTAATTTTTTGCTTGTTAGCACAATAACTCAAAAAACAATGAATGGATCTTTATGAAATTTATAGGAATTGTTAGTAATGGTAAAAGACATAAATGATCAAATTTTGGTGCAGATCGGTTGGTTCGTTTGTATGTTTGACTCATGTTTGTCATAACGCTTGTTAACAGTATAATTCAAAAAGTTATGAACGGATCTTCAAAAAAAATCAAACAAGCTGTTATTAATATAAAAAGGCACAAATGATTAGATTTTCGAGTTTATGCAAAGAAAATTATGGTTTCAGAGCCAATTTGAATTTTAGCTACCGTTAGCTCATTTGGCGCAGGCATGCGCTCTCAGAGTGCTCTAGTTCACTCTAAATTTGAAAAGACTTCCGAAACTCCACTATTGTTACCGGCTAAACCGCATTACTCGAAGGTCAACAATGCAACAAATCTTGTGGTAGACGTTGCAGTTTCATTTACAGGTTATAGGAAAGTAAGAACAGTCGGTCGCCAAGCAAAATGTATGAGGCATTGAAAAATTTGATACGTAAAGTTACAAACACTCGTGGTAGACACTAAGGGCGCTTTCGATTGGGCAGAAAAATTAATCCTTCGACGTTCAACTTGTTCTAAACTTCGGACAGGTGCGCTGGTTTCGACCCATAAAATTGTTGACATCCAAGGCGTTTACTCTTATATATATATATATCAGTTAATTTTAAGACTTCCAAAAACTCAGTTTACAAAGCTCAGTACAATGGTTTTTTTTTAGCAGGCAAGGGTTGCATCTAGCATTTGTAACACTATCTGATACAACAAAAAACCAAAGCATCTGTCTGAAGTGTTGGTGTAGGACAAGTCATGCCTCGAAGGCTTCATTTCAGCTCCCAACCGAACACGTCCTAAATCGAGTCGTAAGCAGCTGCTGTCGTCTGTTTTCTGCAGCGGAATGTAAAAATAAAGGCATTCTTCGTAACACTTGGTGATGTGAATTAAGCCCGGTGCTCACTTAACAAATTTCGTGTGCGCTAGCAGCCTAGTGCCCACTCAACTAATCCGTTTTCGCTGCAGCAGCACGGCTTCAGCTTGCGCAAAATCTAACTGTAGCCTATAAAAGATTGTTGAAAATCTCCGCTGCAACTGCAACTTTTATACCGCAGCAAATGCCAATGGCGAAGTTTGAACTGTCGGTTCTAATCATTAGCAACTTAAATTGACTAAGATTTGCATTTTAAAAATTAGAGCGTTAAGCTTACAGACGTAGCGCTAAAGTCACGGCTGCTACGCAATGGGATGAGTTGAGTTGGCTCTAGACTGCTAGCACCAACGAGCGTTGTGGTAGGCACAGGGCCTTGGTTCGTATGAATGATGATCTTGGCTTTCGAAGCGGATTAATTAATTCTTTTCTTGTATCTTGCAATAGGAGACGAAAAGTGCCCCCCCCCACTCAGGCAACAGTGTCGTGCTCTACTCGTGTGTCCGAGCCCTGTAAGTCATGTCTGTTCCGTGTCCAGTGTCGGTCAGACTGTTATGTTAGACGTTGTGCTATGCACCACCTGTGGGCTTCCGCGTGGACTCTGCTCCACTTTATTGACGGATTCGGCATGGATTAGTACGTGAAGATATCAGTGAGTTACATTAGATTCGATTGGTGGCAGCTGACGAACCAACTGCCCATTCCAAGGGAGGATCCGAAGCGCGGATCACGACCTTCTCCGAGTTATCACTGTTATGTCAAGATCTAATCATCTAAAGTGTGCACATGGGTAGGGCCACTGACCTTTTTATGACTGTAGTCCATGGTGCCACCTCGTTCCTGCCATCGAGTGACAACTTCGCTTTACTCACCAGTTCGCTGCAAGGAACTGTGAAGCAGTTCCGTGCCTAACGTATAACATTAATCTTTATTGTGTCCGGCGCCAACAAATGAATTAGATCCTCCGAGCTAAAAATGTGCTAAAATATACGCACTTTTGTGCAGCGAGGTGCGAGATACATTAATTGAGGTGCAACAATAGTGGCGGTGCGGCTGCACTGATGGACCAGCTCCTGAAGATCTCAGCCAGCAGACGTATGGAGCTGCAGCTGGTAATTAAGTGCTCGCGTCTCTTGTTGTTTCTTCTCGGGAGTACTTTTTTCAATACTGATGTGTATGAGTTAACCTTTCAAGTGCTGGATGTTATCTTGCTCTTCCCGGACGAACAACGCTGTACGGTACGAATGAACAGTGCGTATACAGTAACGGCGGAGATGAATACTCAAGTTATTTTTCCTAATTAATGGGCTATTTTCGGACTTGGTTATCTGAATTATATTATAAAACAGAAGTTCGTGATATGGTTTCAAAAAGAATAAATATTGTCCATGTTGGTAAAACATGAAATCTGTATAAAACGTACTCTTATGACAATATGCACAAACGATATTCGATGATTGTGAAACTTTCTTCATATATATAGCCGTGTGTAAGGAGCTAACCAAGGCTATCTCGGTAACAGGAAAAAAGCCCCGGTGGAAAAAAGCCATCCGGAAAAAAGCCCCACTTTCTCCTCTTCTATATTTGAGAGCTCTATTCATTTATGTGAATACAGAATATTTAAATAAATTAAACTGTATTGTGCTAAGCTAAATTTGACCCGGCATTTGCGTGTGCGAATGTGGGTTGCAAGAACCCCTGAAATAGGTACTGTAAGGTTAAGTTAGATTTAGCTAAGTGAGCTTAGGCTAAGTGATCATAGGTTAAATGAGCTGAGGTTAGGTAAGGTGAAGTTCGGCTAGGTATGATCAGGTTAAGTGAGATCAGGATTGGTGAGATCAGCTTAGGTAAAGTTAGGTGGGGTTAGTGAGAACTGCGAAGTTGGGTTATGCTATATGTATGCATATGAGCCCAATTTTTACATTTTGAACTTGTTTTAAGTCCAAAAATCGGATATTTCGCGGGACAGCTCACGGGAAATTTGGCATCAAGAAGTGACGTCTTTAATCACGTCAGCATCGACGAACGCGCAGGCTGAGCAGCCTATGAACATTTTAATCAATTATGCCTGAGCAAATACATAAAAGAAGGCAATATGTACTAATTGAACAAGAAACAATTATATATAATTAGCAAGAAAACATGCAGTGAAGGCTGCTGGAAACTGTTACAGCACTGGAGGCAAAATCTAGTCCGGTATGGCCCTCTGATTCATCTTCTTTGAAGTGAAGCTTCATTTACACTTCGTATTTAGCACAAAACATATTGGAACATATCGCCCTATTTGTTGGACATTATTCAATCTGCCGCTTCTCACTGGTCAGCTACTTGAGTTGCACCCATGCACAAAACACAGTAAGATGGTTGTCGTCAAGTACAGAAAGTTTGAGCGATAAATATTCATATAGTTTCTCTCGCGTCAAAAATGTAATACTGAATACATTTTTGGTTAGGGTTACGAACCTACCCTATGAAGGCATGGGGTCCGACCCCTGAAATATGTGCTTCGACTCGTCGGTGAGACGTAATTTGGCTACATGCGGTGCGGTTACGGCTAAATTTTATTTTAGCCCCATTGAGTCCTCCTGTTGTACTGTTTGCTTTCTAGGCCTATCACGTAAAAAATTGCTTACATACGAAAAGCTAGGTATATTGTTCATATAGTCGATGTTATTCATATTGTAACATATAAGGTGTTAAACAATTACAACAGTCACAGCGGAACGCTATATTATTTTTGAAATCACGACCGCGCACACGGTCGTGATTAGCTAGCAAGTTGCCGTGGTACCCCGACCAAGTTGCAAGTCCCTAGCCGTAACTCACTTTGAGCAATGTTGCAGCAGGCTCGAGGGTCATCCCGGGTCGTCAGCTGGAGGTGAGCCGGTGGGTTACTCCATATCGGCTCCACCCTTCATGATGGACACGATGCAGTTCACGATGCCCTGGGCGGACGGACACACAACCCGGTCTTCGCTGAGGCACCTCGACGATGCCGCGCTGGGCAAGCTTCAGGAGCGCAGGAGAGGCTGAAACAGTCTTTCTTGATAAACGTGAAGCAATGGAACAAACTGGGTTATCAAATCTACAAGGTTGAACCCCGCTTCCGATAGCGTACACCAAGGAGCGCCAAATTTGGCGCTCAAGGCCCTTAAAAGTTCTCACAACTTTCTCGCCAGGGAGCATACACTGCTCAAGGTGGCTAAAAAAATGAAGTTTAGGCCAAGTGAACGAGGGAGCGGAGTTGACCGTAGTGGGTCAGGTCTAGGGCACCACTAGTGCAACATGAGGACACCAAACGCATCTGATGCTCTCGATACAACTGTCTTGTGCCTGTCTTACTGAGATAACGACAGGTCGCCCACTGATTATAGTACGCACATCGTAAGGTGCGGCCATGAACACCCCGAGGCGCAGGCACCACGGCAGCTCTCATTACAGTAGCTACTATTTTCTTCAGCGCGGACTGTCTAGGTGGCATTGACTGTGGACCCTCATTCACTCCACAGTCGCCAATCGAGCACCGCTTTCGCTTCCCAACAGCGAGCCATACAGACGTAATCTCTGCTACCAGACGCGTGATAGCCCGAGATATCGTGCGGTATCCATGGAAATAGAAATTTCCATAAGAAATATCTTGTGTGAGTGCAGTGAGGAGTGAGCTTCTTACGGTTCGTTCGGTCCAGTGTTTCAGAGTCGGATATCGAAAGTCCGACCCCGACTCCTGATCTTCTTGTCTTTTACGGTTACAGCTCTGCAACCCTCACTTTGCCACGTTTGAATATGCTGCTGGTACAAAAATTGATGTTTAATGAAGACAGTAAGATGTGTAGGGTCTTTTGTGTCGCATTCGGTGTTTGGAATTATCCAGTCTGCCTAACTACAGCATTCCGGAATTTTAATATGGAGGCTTCAATTCACAACATTGAACGCAGTTTCAGTCGTTCATCGCAAGTCGGTTACTCTCGAGAAGTAAGCGGTTTGTGTTTAGTGCCATAATATGGAGCCACAGCGGAGAGTTGAATGTTCCGGATAATTATTGGATCAGTTCCTCTCATTGAAAGTGTATGAGTCAAACACGTTCTTATCGCGCACCTCAATGACAGCAGCAAAGTATGCGTATTTTGTAAAAAAAATTAGTCAGGTGTAGCACACACACTTTATATAGGACATCCTCATGCACTGGTGCAAACTCCAGATGAATGCTCGCTAGACCAATAAGGATATCACTCAGCAATCAACGACAGATTTTGAATCTGTTGCGCCAAAGACGGAAGCCTCAAACGTCCCTTGCAAACCCCCAACGATATCCATTGCTGGTCGGTCAGCGCCCTCGAAACGTTCTGTGAACGTCAGACACGCTAACGCACCAGTCCCGAGCATCGCAAAATTCACCGCCCAGACTAGAAAAAGAAAGAGCCCCATTGCCTTGGCGACTTAACCCTATCTTATTCAGGATATGCTGTTTCGTTACAAGGATTCTTTCGTCCATGGTATTGCTATGGGACAAGAACCATTAAAGCAAAAAACCTCAGCATGGGGACGATAGGGTCGATTCTGCAACTCCAAGAGTACTAAACACTGCACGGTCCAACCAAATTGTGTAACTGGTACGGAAGAGACAAGATTAAATCCAGCTCCGATGGATTACATATGGAACTTTTTAGTTCCTGAAAATAGTGATCCCATAGGCGCCAAATAAATATGAATGTTACCCGTAGGAATATCATTTCATATAATGCTGTTTATTAGCTATGCTGATCCTTCGAATCCTAAAATTTCCATATTAATGCAAGGTATTACCATTACAATCCAAATTTTTTCTCAGTGCTAAAAAGTAAAAAGTTGTTCATTCCTAAAATTACGCGAGTGTATGTTTTGCAAGTCATTTTTTTCCTTTGTTCTCGAAGCATTTGTCCCAGTGTTTCGAAAAATTAGTATGTTGATTCAGTGAATTTTTCACTTCTATTGACTCTGTTTTGCCGTTTGTTTTACAGACGAACTCTTTCTCCTGATATAGAATTGCTTAGGAGGTGCACCTCTGTCATTTGTTAAGATACAGAGCACCAATCTAAAATTCTCTCTACTCATAAAAATACAAAAAAGGCCTTTTTACTTTGTCGTCAATTACTACGTAACTCTTCCTCTCTCATAAGACAATCTTTGTACACACATGAAAAATAATGTAGTGTTCCTTCTTTCATAACATATTCACCATTCGATCTTTCATCAACAGTTATTTCTTTACTCCTTTCCAAGCATAATTTTTTCTCGGTAATAATTTTTTTCTCTACGACTAACTACGTCTTCGCTCTTGCATTATTAAAATCTGCTTTTACATTCCCTCGTCAGTAATGACCTCTGTGCCATTAAATAATTACCTGCATCCCTAACTGGTCCCTGAACAACAGTAATAGTAATCAATCATTAGATTCTCAACGAGCGTAATTCCTGGCTTAATAAATTTTTTGCAACCCCACACACGCTTAGTCCATTTGATAAAGTACTTAGTCCTTCACTGTATAGTTTATTATATTTGACACATCCATGAAAGTGTTATTGCTCCTTAGGAGACAAGGTTAAGTCGTGCAGAGATGGGCTGAAGTTCAAGTTCCCTACGCATAAGTAACATATACTGTAGTAAAGTATCCTAGCCACCCATCGCATTATGCTATCAGTTTTCTCTTTGCAGCGATGAATTCAATTTGGAATTTTCCAACGAGGAAAAAGGGTTTGTAAGAATCTTCGTAACAACCTTTGCTGCCGCGGGTATTTTTGGCCAAGTTCTTTTTATGCAGCTCGTCTGCGCTCCAAAATGAAGATTGATTAGGGACCGCTCCTGCAGGCCTGACCTTTGTTTTGGGGAATGACATTTTTTGCCTAACGTCAATGGTAAATACAAGCTGAGTATATGCGTTACGTTAATCCCAGTTTACACGTCAGTCTATCGAACTAAGCTCGTACGAGGGTTGTTCCAAAAGTACCGGTGATGCCTCCTATCTGATTCAGCTCGCAAAATTGCGAAGGGATAGCAAATTACATTGATATAATGACTGAACTTATGCACTCATGATCTGAGAGTTTCGTCTCTCTGTTGCAGATATTGACGGTGTTATACTCTAAGAAAGCCATCCCTGTCATTGACGAGCGTCAGAAGCGGAAATGCATCATTGAATACTTCCATGCAGGAAAAAAATTGAACCAATCAACATTCACCAGTGCCTGGTGAACGTGTACGAAACTGATGCAGTTGATGTCAGCACGGTTTGGAGAAGCGTTCGTCGATTTCAGAGGGCGACAAAGATATAAGTGACAAAGTGCGCTCCGGACGCCTATGGACAACCATCACCCCGGAAAACAAAGTGCGTCTAGATCAACTCATTTGCACCGACCTGCGGATAACGGTGAAAGAAATTGGCTATGGAGGCTTAAATTGACTTAAGAATTACAAAGCTACAGTGCGGATAAATCGACACAGTTTTGTATTTGCTACATCGTTTGTGGTGTGTTGTAAATTATGTCATGCCGATGACAGTATCTTCTTCCTAAAGAAAAGGCTTTACTCCATGTGTAAGGTCGATTCTTAAATAGTTTCCGTTTTATGATCTTTAATTCAGCGTACAATACAAACCAAATTAACAAGTTTTAGTCAGTCCTATATTCACCATTATTTCAATAACCTTTTCCCATTTGCCAAATAAATTGTTAATACCATCTGAATAAAATGATGACTGTTTCGATTCACAAAAGCTTTGAATTCACTCTTGTAGTTGATTGTCTTCGGTAAATTTTCTGCCTTAAAGAATAAACTATAAAGACCTAAATAGATAAAAATCAGTCGGGGCGGGGCCAAGGGAATATGGTGGATGAGGTCGTACAGACAAACCGAGTTGGATATTTTTTCTTGCGTCACTTTTACACCATGTGGTCTTGCTTTGTCGTGAAGGAGGATGACCATTTTTGTGCTGACGGCGACTGAACGTATATTTCTCAGATTTTTATCCACACACTGCAAATACTCAACATACAAGTCTGCATATAGTGTTTGATTGTGGCACAAAAACTAATGATGGATTAGAAATTAACATAAAAAATAAAATCGGAAATTACTTATGAATCAATCTAATAGTTTACATAACATGCATTAGGTTCACCCATCATATGTTATGGGGAGTTGGGTTCCAAGGGGGACCCTGTAGGTTACTTTAGCCTTAAGTTAGTCGTTCGGGAGATCGAACATTCGCGACAACTTTTCTTCCCCCATTTACGTATTCCTAACGATACTTTGTTCTGTTATTCCTCATCTGTCCTGAATTGTTTTTCCCGTGCACATTGATCTTGTGAGGGAACACCCTCGTGCATGGGTTAACCATTTCAATCGACATGCAATATGTCTCCTCTTTAGTTAGTCCTTAGTGAGATCCACTCAATATCGTAAACGAATGCAAACCTGCATTTCGCCACTATCATGTGTCTTTCTGTTTCCTAAAATTCTACTTTGTCCCCTGATCGTTCTGCGTTAACATGTCTGAATATTCTTTGAGAGCAATCGCATCAATCTGATTCTTCGCTGTTTCTCGTTGTACTTAGATCATTTCTTATGGCTCTGCGCCATCGTGTTATAACATTGTTTCATCGCTCCGCGTTATCAAGTCCAAATCCTTTATTCAGAGTTTTCCGTCATTGGAACCATCTCATTCACTGTCAGCGAGTCCGTGTTGTTTATCTAAAGTCACTCTCTACGCTCGGGTGCCATGAATTCACCTCATTTAAAACGGGTGTTTCTAAGCGAACAAATTCAGAGAGGCGCTACCAGCAATGCCTGTGCCTCGCTATATATGTACTTGTTCAGAGATGGTTTGGAAGCCGTTAGATTTAGCTACAGTCCTGGGCCTGGCTCCTATTGCGTCAGTGACCAATCAAAAGTAAGATAGGAAGATGTTCTGTGAAGCTGGGGGTCCAGCTGGCCCAATGTTGTACTCAAAGGTGCAGTTGCAGCCAGGAGGCGAGTGTGGTCATACGGGTACTGGTAAATGTCCATCATGGTAATTCATCTCCGAGTACTCCAATCGTCTGGTAAATTCATCGCCCAGTACTCGAATCGTCTGGTAAATTCATCGCCCAGTACTCGAATAGTCTGGTAAATTTATCGCCTAGTAATCTAATCTTCTGGTCAATTTATCAATGAGTAAATTAGGCATTGACGACGTTTTCGATTGGGATATCGCTGTCGAATATTTAAGTGCACTTGACTTGACTTTTCGGACCGATTCAAGCGTGTCCCAATCGAACGGATTTTAGGAGTTAAGCTGAAAAATATTAACCTAAGCTGTGATGTCACTACCAAAATTTGTCTTACGTCCTTAACATCTAAAAGTTAAGCATCCTTGGAAGTAAATCTTATGGACTTTTTGCTCGCAAGCTGCAACAATGTCGTTCCATAGGATAGTGTTACATGTATGGAGCTGCTCTGCTAAGTTTCTGTTGGTTATTTCCTCCGCCAAGGAGGTTATGTTTTCGTCGTGTTTGTCTGTCTGTTTGTCTGTTTGTCTCTTTGTCTATCTGTCTGTCTGTCTGTCTGTCTGTCACCAAGATAACTCGAAAAGTTATGAACCGATTTGGTTGAAATTTACAGGGATTGTTAGGTATATTAGGAGGAACAGATGATTAACTTTTGGTGAAGATATGTCCATCCGTTTGTTTGTTTGTCTGCGTCATTTTTCTTGATGCCATAACTCAAAAAGTTATGGATGGATTTTGATGAAATTAACAT
>LQNS02277219.1:386234-397880 GCA_001587735.2 Parhyale hawaiensis
AAAAAGGGTTTGTAAGCATCTTCGTAACAACCTTTGCTGCCGCGGGTATTTTTGGCCAAGTTCTTTTTATGCAGCTCGTCTGCGCTCCAAAATGAAGATTGATTAGGGACCGCTCCTGCAGGCCTGACCTTTGTTTTGGGAAATGACATTTTTTGCCTAACGTCAATGGTAAATACAAGCTGAGTATATGCGTAACGTTACTCCCACTTTGCAAGTCAGTCTATCGAACTAAGCTCGTACGAGGGTTGTTCCAAAAGCACCGGTGATGCCTCCTATCTGATTGGGAGGGGATAGCAAATTACATTGTTATGATGACTGAACTTATGCACTCAGGACTTGAGAGTTTCGTCTCTCTGTTGCAGATATTGACGGTGTGATACTCTAAGAAAGCAATCCCTGTCATTGACGAGCGTCAGAAGCGGAAATGCATCATTGAATACTTCCATGCAGGAAAAAACTGAACCAATCAACATTTACCAGTGCCTGGTGAACGTTTACGAAACTGATGCAGTTGATGTCAGCACGGTTAGGAGAAGCGTTCGTCGATTTCAGAGGACGACAAAGATATAAGTGACAAAGTGCGCTGGGAACGCCTATGGACAACCATCACCCCGGAAAACAAAGTGCGTCTAGATCAACTCATCTGTACCGACCTGCGGATAACGGTGAAAGAAATTGGCTATGGAGGCTCAAATTGACTTAAGAATTACAAAACTAAAGTACGGATAAATCGACGCAGTTTTGTATTTGCTACCTCGTTTGTGGTGTGTTGTAAATTATGTCATGCCTATGACAGTATCTTCTTCCCAGAGGAAAGGCTTTACTCCATGTATAAGGTCGATTCATAAATAGTTTTCGTTTTATGATTTTTAATTCAGCGTGCAATACAAACTTAACAAGTTTTAATCAGTCCTATATTTAATTGACATGCAATATGTCTCCTCTTTAGTCCTTAGTGAGATCCACTCAATATCATAAACGAATGCAAACCTGCATTTCGCCACTATCATGTGTCTTTCAGTTTCCTATAATTCTGCTTCGTTCCCTGATCGTTCTGCGCTAACATGTCTGAATATTCTTTGAGAGCAATCGTATCAATCTGATTCTTCGCTGTTTCTCGTTGTACTTAGATCATTTCTTATGGCTCTGCCCCATCGTGTTATAACAGTGTTTCATCGCTCCGCGTTATCAAGTATAAATCCTTTATTCAGAGTTCTCAGTCATTGGATCCATGTCATTCCCTGTTTGCGAATCCGTCTTTTTTATCTAATGTCACTCTCTATACGCTCGGGTGCCATGAATTCAGCTCATTTAAAACAAGTGTTTCTATGCGAACAAATTCAGGGAGGAACTACCAGCAATGCCTGTGCCTCGCTATTTAGGTACATGTTCAGAAATGGTTTGGAAACCGTTAGATTTAGCTACAGTCCTGGACCCGGCTCCTATTGCGTCAGTGCCCAATCAAAAGTAAGACTGTAGAGGTTCTGTGGAGCTGGGGCTCCAGCTGGCCTAATGTTGTACTCAAAGGTGCAGTTGCAGCCAGGAGGCGAGTGTGGTCATACGGGTACTGGTAATTGTCCATCATGGTAATTCATCGCCGAGTAACCTAATCGTTTGGTTAATTCATCTTCCAGTACTCGAATCGTCTGGTAAATTCATCGCCGAGTAATCAACTCTCCTGGTAAATTTATCAATGAGTAAATTAGGCATTGAAGACGTTTTCGATTGGGACATCGCTGTCGAATATTTAAATGCACTTGACTTGACTTGTCGGATCGATTTAAGCGTGTCCCAATCGAACGGATTTTAGGAGTTAAGCTGAAAAATATTAGCATAAGCAGTGATGTCACAAGTAAAATTTGTCCTACGTCCTTAACATTTAAAAGTTAAGCATCCTTGGAAGTAAATCTTTTGGATTTTTTACTCGCAAGCTGCAGCAATGTCGTTCCTTAAAGATAGTGTCACAAGTATGAAGCTGCTCTGCAAAGTTTCTGCTGGTTATTTGGGATGTATCGGACGCGACAGTATTGACGCTAGGTATATGAAAAGACTACTACACTGGTCCATACGAGTGATCGATATGCTTTTATCATTTTACCGATCTACAGTATAATTCTATGATTTCAGCACGATGTACTTAAGTTAACCCAGAAATAGGTTTCTTTCTTTGCTATCAAAGTATCAAAGAAAACCTAGTATAAATTTTTTTTATAATGTTTTAGGAGGTTAAAATTGCAAAAATCCTTCCTTTTGTTTGAATATAATTCACCGAATGGAAAAAAAAAGTTTGTTTCCATGCCACCATTGCCACCATGCTACCATTACGATAAAGTCAAGCTCACTACGCTTAAAAAGTTAAACTACCTGCGCAGGAGACTTGATTCTTCGGTCCAAGCATGGGCCGGTTCCGCTTAAGGCCTTGAACGCAAGTCAAAGTGGCGAAAAGAACGGTCTGAATTGACTTTCCGCTCGATTTAAGCTAAGCAACTTACTTTATGTCCCAAACGAATACGTCCTTAGTCCCTTCATCCCTGATTAAGCCTGTAAATGAAGAAAGATGTGTTCGTTTCGATGAATTTACTAGCTGATAAAAATACCAAGCGATGAATTTACTATTCGGTGAAGTTACCAAGAGAAGAATTACCAGGGGATGAATTTATCAAGCGATGAATTCACTCTTCGATATGTCTCCCATTCCGCAAAGTTTCCTGTATTGCATGACTTTGCCAGCGATGCATTGCAGAGAACTGCTCATTGATGGTCAAAGAACATTCTTTGTGACTTAAGCAAGCTTGACAGCAGGATATATGAATGTATTTACCTCCGCCACGGAGGTAATCTTTCTATCGAGCTTGTATGTATGTATGTCTTGTATGTCTTTTGTCTCTTTGTCTGCCACCAAGATAACTGAAAAAGTTATGGACGGATCTGTGCGAAATTTTAGGGGGATTGTAAGCCATGTTGAGAGAAATAGATAATTAACTTGTTGTAAATATCCGTTCAACCGTTTGTTTGCTTGCCTCAATTTTCTTAGGACCGTAACTCAAAAAGTTTTGACGGATTTTATAAAATTTCATTGTTGTTAGGTATGTCACGGACAAAATGGCCGAATTTTTGTGATCTGATTGTTCGTTTGTTTGTTTATTTGTCGATGTGTTCAATTATACGTTTGTTAACAAAAGAACTCAAAAACTTATGAGTAGATTTTTAAGAAATTTCTTGGTATTGTTAGGTATATTAAGAGTAATTGATGATTAACTTTTGGTGATGATCCGCTCAACCGTTTGTTTGTTTGTCAACCACTTGTTTCTTAGTACCAGTGCACAAAACTTATGAAGGATTTTTATGAAATTTACATGAGTTGTTAGGTAAATTACGAAAAGTAAAAATTATACATGATTGTTCGTATGTTTCTCTTTGTGTTTGATTTTATGATTGTTAGCAAAACAACTAATAAGTTATGGGCGTATCTTTATTTAATATACAGAAATTGCTAAAAATGCCAAAAAAATGACATAAATGATCAAATTTTGCTGATGATTGGTTGGTCCGTTTGCGTGTTTGACAAATGTTTATTAGAATATTTTTCTGCAACATAACCCGAAAAGTTATATGAACGGATCTTGAAGAAAATAATAGAAAACTGTTATTACGGTCAAAAGGTACAAACGATCATATTTGGATTTTAGTGCTGAAAAAAAGGAACTCATAGTTTCAAAACCAATTTCAAATTTCTCCTTTAACGTGGCCTTGCTTGGTGGAGGTATGCACTCTCAAAGTGCTCTCGTTACCTCCGCAGAGGAGCTTAAGTTTTTGTTGCGTCTGTATGCTTGTCTGCCTCTTTGTCTGTCACCAAGATTACTCATAAAGTTACGAACGGATCTTTGCGAAATTTACAGGGATTGTTAGTCATTGTAACAGAAACAAATGATTAACTTTTGGTCAAAATTCGTTCATCTATTTGTTTGTTTGTTCATCTGCTTATTCTTTCTTTGTACCATAACTCAAAACGCTATGGACTGATTTTCATGAATTTACGTTAGTGGCTAGGTATATTATGAAGCAGCAAATGATCAAATTTTTCTGATGATCTGTTAGTCCGTTCATTTATTTGTCACTGTATTTGATTATATGCTTGTTAGCAAAATAACTCAAAGTTATCTATGAATCTTTATGAAATCTACAGAAGTTGTTAGTAAAGTTAAAAGACATGAATGATTAAATTTTGGTGATGGTCTGTTGGTCCGTTTGTGTGTTTGACTTATGCTTGTCTTAATGTTTGTTAGCAGTGTAACTCGAAAAGTTATGAACGGATCATCAAGAAAACTACAGAAACTCTAATACTATCAAAAGGCACAAATTATTAGATTTTGGTGTTGATACAAGGAAAATCATGGTTTCAGAACCAATTAGAATTTTTCGTTGCCGTCGCCAAGCTTGGCGGAGGTATGCGCTCTCAGAATGCTCTCTAGTTATAACTGAGTTGCTGTACTATTCATATGACTCGTTTGGCACAGGCAGGGGGTGACCCCATGCTTACCGTGTCACACACCCATGCTAAGGACATAAAAATTTACATTTTGGGAATTTTGACATGTTTACAAGCAATGTTTGATATCTTATTAATAAAAGAGTAAAAAATTCGATGATAAATGGAAATCAGACCTAGTACGACTATGCGCGTTACAGCAATAGCTGTGTCAGAGATACACGGGTAGGTTTACGTATAAACCAATGCATACCTGGACTGCCTACTGAAATCGGGCCTTTCACAAATGCGCCTGGAGGTCGATTTACGTAAGCGTAAATATAATGAGTTCTAATAATCACAAAGACCTCAAACAAAGATTCATTTCTTCGTCGTAGCGTAAGGGATGTGTTGCAGAGCAGGGAATCTAAATTTACCATAAATTATTTTCAAAAGCCGAGAAGGTCATATTTTCGGACACCAAGAATAATTGAAAGTTCATCGTAATTTCTATGAATATTATTTTTTTTTTAAATTAGCGTATAGATACTACATGTAAAGGGCTTTAATATGACTTACTATTGCGTTTTTTTTTTGCAACGACGGTTCTTGTTAGAGATATTCCTGAAGAGGTCCGCACTAAGGGATGCCTTCGCACCAGTACAAGCACCCCTTGTGGCTAGTTCAGAAGCAGCTGCTGGCCGTTACTGCTGACACGGAAGCCTGGGACTCCACGTGCAAGCCATGGACGAGTGTCACCTAAATTCTCCTAAATTTCAACCACATGTGTTTAGCCCCGTGCAGATGCAAGCCAAATTTGTTAGTGTAACTAATGTAAAAATTGCTTCACTGCGTAGTTAGCGAAGTTCTAGGAAATGGCAGACCTAGGCTAGCGCTCATTTCAAGACTGTGTTAAAATCCCAACACATATAGTATATCTAAGATCAGAGACAGCAATGCCCACCGAGTCGAATCTCAAGGTGTTTCCTCACACCCTGCAAGGGCAAGGAGCGACGAAAACTTCCTTCTCGAGGTTCAAATATAACCGCCAGACCATGCGCAGGACCTCATTCTTCGTTAGCCGGCAACCCCAGCTAACAGGACCCGGCGTTGCGCTCCGTATCTCCTTTCTACATGTCGTGTGCTAGTTAGTTCACTTAGCCGAGACCGGACTCAGCCAAACAATATTCCCCTTGCCTCAGTGCCTGCGTGCACTATCAATGCGAACTCACAACCCTCGGTAACCCTGTAACAATTCGCCAAATTGTATGTGATCGGAAGAGCCTGTAAAATACATTGAAACGCCAAGTTTCGTTCTTCTCCTAACACTACCGCACGACGATAAGACGTCGAAAAAGCCACGAGCGGCGAGTAATAAGTAACAGTGGCAACCATCTTTTAACCGTGGCTTGAAAAGGATGATAACAAATCAACTAGAGAGTCTGTCAGACTGCCTCCTATGACTGTAACCATATCACGGTTACGGTCCTTTAACTGTGACAAACAGTTATTTAATAGTTCTGAAGCAATAATTTCGAACATTGATGTATGTAGAGCTTTCATTAGAGCTCATCCCTATAGCTGCAAGGAAAGAAAGGTTAAGAAAACCCCGTAATACTGAAAAACCTGATTAAAACCCCGGTAATACTACAGAGTGAAACCACATTAGTAACCATGAACTAAAAATGCCTAAAAAACCATCAGATAAAGATACCAGGATAGCCATTAAAGGATATTTGAATTACATTATGCTGCTGATACATCCCTTCATCACTGGAACCATCTACAGCTGCACAATGTCATTTCATAATAGCTACTACTTATGAATACTACGCCACTTTGTGGTTGCCTACTTTACATCACTTCATGGTTGCCTATATTACAGTATTTAATGGTTGCCTAAGTTGAATCACTTCATAGTTGCCTATGTTGAATCATGCATGGCTGCCTAAGTTGAATGACTTCATGGTTGTTCCCTACACTACGTCACGTCATGGCTGTCTATGTCACATCACTTCCATGCTGTAAATGTTACTGGTACATCTCGTCATGGTTGCCTACATTACGCGATTTAATGGTTTACCTACCATGCTTAATCACTTCATGGTTTCCTTCGTTACATGATTCAATGAATGACTATGGTACATCACTCTATAGTTTCCTCCATTATATGATTTAATGGATGGCTGTTACATCACTTCATGGTTGCCGGAGTTAAGTTACTTCATGGTGGCCAAAATTACATCACTTCATCACTGCCAATGTTTTATCACTACACAGTTGCCAATGTTAGATCACTTTACTGCTGCCAATACTATATCACTTCACAGTTGTCGACACTATATTACTTCACAGCTGTCAATGCTACATCACTTAATGGCGGGCAGTGCTTTATCATTCAGATCACTTCATGGCCGCCAATGCCGTGCTCTGCCGTGCTGCTGCCAGTGCTCTATCAATTCACTGGTTCCAATGCTAAATGACTTCATAGCGGCCAGTGCTGCATCCCTTCACTGTTGCCAGGACTTCATCACTTCATGGCTGACAGCTGCCCCAACTCACCCTGCAGCTCTGCTGTCTGTTCTGATTTTCTAGCTTAGCCTGTATACCAAATTTATTTCATTGACATTTCCATCAGCTGTTTACTTGGTATTGCATTATAAATCGAACATACCACGATCGAACTTGACAAGCTACTGTTCTACAACATGAGACTGTTTATTTTACTAACTATTGTGAAATAATTTTAGTCTACTGAAAATATCAAAGGACGCCATACACAGTTGCTTTACGTAATTACACTGCAAGCTTGATTATCTTTGTGCATTCGTTGCGTATAAAAGTTTTAAAAGTATGTACAGGTTTGTCAGCCATTACTGAATGCAAAAGAATCACGTCAAATTTCCTAAACAAAGTATGAAAAAGTAATGAGAGAACATATAGAGATACGTCAGCGACACCGTGAGGTCAGTCGCCAACTGCGGGAACCGAAATCTCCCTTTTGGGCAAGTGGCTCCTCAATGTTTGTGTACTCTGTGGTTTACGCTATGGGTACTTATACTTTTTTATATTTATCTTTAATCAAAATATAGTGGGGTGGTTATACTTTCTGAACTTTATTTTTAATCAAAATATAGTGCTATAGGGGCATACCACTCTTAAACTGTTCGTTACGTGTAAAATTTTGAAAACTTTAAACCGGTTTACCTGTAGTATGCATAAAACACTGAAAGAAACTACTAAATGTTCTCTAAACCACTTTGAAGTAGAATACCAACGTATCAAGTTAACATTTTGTTAAAGATCTTACTGTCCACAAACGTGGGGTCCTATTCCTTCACATAAACAGATATTATTTGTAAATGTCAAAGAGAAGTTACCCTGTGCGCTCCGACTCTCCACTAGTAATGGATGGAACATTCTATTTCATATATGCACTTTTGATGTGACTTCTCTGTAACGACCCTACTTATGGTCATGCCAGAGTCGAGGGCTTGATTATCGCACTGTGCTGCACAACTGCATTGATATGAACTGTATTTTTCTTAAATATTTCCCTTCCAAATCTTAATGTTAGCAGTACATTATTTAAAAGTGACTGTGGATTGTTGATCATATTGTGACTGAGGGTTGATCTGTCTAAATCACTAGTTACAAACATTGCTCAACCAAAATATCAAAAAAGGTCAATTCAGATCCACATAATGCATTTTCGATGCAGTGCTAATACTGTGTGCTGTGGATTCTCAAATTTCTCTGCAAATTCTGAAGTCTTCGTGCAGTACGAAGAAGAACTTACGATTACGATTATCGAATGAAATAACTGTGAGCAAGTCTATAACACCATGTGACGTAGATTTTTAAGCCTGATAAGACAAAAATTATCGCGGGCATGTTGCTGTAACATATTTATAGATCATTATAATGAGTAAATAGTATAGTGAGGTACTTGCATTATTCACTGAAAACCACAAAGCACCTGCAAGACAGACGATACGTACGGTACTCGCCAATTCCTACTCTGTGCTTCCATAAAAATAGGTAATTTTACATTCTACAGAAGTAATCCTTCATAAATGCAGAACCCCTATTAGCAAAACAAATGCTATCGTGCAGAAAGATTCTTTTTCTCGCTGCAATAGTATCCGTAAAAGTGAAAGAATGATTCGCGAAAACCCCATTAGCTAATCTATGTGAAATGTTATGGATATCGATTTATCGATGAGCAGATGATAAGGGAGCAATGTCTACAGAGACTTTCAGTAAAAGAAAATTATCTCTATTGGAAATAAATTCACAGCGTCTAGAGTTCCATCACCTGCAGATAAGAATCACTTATGATTACTGTTCTCACACCAAGTGCCTTTTCCGTAGGGGATGTTTCAGCTGGCCGCAGTTCCTGCTGACGAGGTTAGCTTTATCAAGTTAAGTATGTTCTTTATTTTTCCCTTTCTGTTGTTCCTTGAGGTGGGCTGTCGATCGAGGTAGCCGACCTAGTCCGTGGGACTTCTCTACTCTTTCTTGTGTTCTTGTTTGATAGGCCTCGAATGGGGCCGTCGACTCGAGCGTCTTTTTCTAGATTCTTTGCGCCTTTTTCCCGCCAGTAGTAGCGCACTGAGCCAACCGAGTTTTCCGGCAGGAATACTGAGATAAAATAGTCCTACTGATGAAAACCGTAATAATTGTTTAAGTTGAGTTTCAGTGTTGAATCGCCTCGCTTTGTCTAGGGTAATAAAACACTTAATCTAATAATAATACTGTTCTCTCCCACGAAGTGAGCCTCTGCGCATGAGTTCCTCATATCTTTTAACACTACTGTATATGTCGCTAGTTTCCTTAGCGTCTCATAGTATCTACAAGAATTCAAGCGCACGTTTACACTAATTTGTGCAATAAATATTTGAGCTTAAAACACCGAAACGTTTCTTCCCTTCCTTTTCGTTTACATTGCCACGAGTACGACGTACTTCGGATTGCCCGATATTACGGTGGTCAAAAAACTGCGGAAAATCTGTGCCGCTTCCGCAATATTTCCACTATAGTAGCTGCCAAAGCCTCAGTTTTGTATGTCCCTCGTAAATCCAAACGAGTTAACATACTCAGCGACTTTTCTTTTACACCTAGCAATGTCTAAACACTTAAGCTGCTGTCGAGGTAGCAGAAACGTTTGCTCCAAACACTCGTCACGTTCCAGAGTTTCGACTCTCGTTCTTCACCTGAAACATAGTCCAGTTTTTCTTTATCGACTGTACAACCTATATTTTTTTATTAAAATTCAGCTTCTGCACAATTATATAATACGGCTTTGTTTTCTATCCATACATATACGCGTCTCTAGTACAGTACTTTGGAAAAAATTCCATTGACAACGCTTCACGTACAGCAAATCAAACCCAGGGTGAGATAAAATCAAATTGAAAATGCTTGTACCAATCTTTAATAGTTTCACCTGATAGTTATCTTAACTATTCAGTGTGGTGCAGATAATTATTATTATTACAAATAAATTTATCATTTTGACTTGCTCTATGCCCTCTCCCATGCAGGCAATCAGAAACCTGTGTTGCAATCAATAAATACTAATGGCATAATTTGCTTTTCTCCTCAGTTAGCAGAACAGCGAAACTAATATCGAATAACGGTTGACAGCGACACGCGCTTGTGACACTAATTTGATTACCTTGGCCGCCTTCAAATTTTATGCCCGTCGGCATAATTATTTACAGGCATCGAGCTATACCAAGTGACACTGGCATGTTCCTGCCTTATTTTCATGTTATTCTTTTTCCTTATCGGTGTCAAACTGCGTTGTGGTAGAGTTTGACCCCGACCTAATCCATAAGATACGTATCAAAATTTGGCTTCCCCTAAGCTCCGAGTAAGATTATAAAAGAGACATCAGCCCCTGGCAGTAGAACCAAAAAGTTTACGGTGGCTTTTTGAGGTGACTACCTGAAGCTTGCTCAGTTCTCGTCATCATTATATGTATAACAAACACAATGAAGCAGCCTGCACCACATCAGCTACTTGTTCAAGCATGAACTGGCTGGCGGAACCTATGGCATGGAACCTTAAGACGGTTGGTAAATTGGATTCCGAATGCAACATTCATTGAGTTCATTTAAGAATTGTAGTTTTAAAATTCAGTACGCATGGACAGTATTCGCAGCTAAGACAATTGCAAAACGACATAAAAGCCGTTAGGAATATTGGCATACATATACGCCACCCATTTTATCCAGCCAATCAGCTCGTTCAACAAAATGTGGACTGCAAGTTAGTGAAGCGTAGGTCCTTTGTGTCGCCTTCGTCTATACTTCCTCCTAGCCAGTAAGAACAGCATGGTTAGGACCGTCAATTCGAGTCCATACACGGCGATGTAGGGTTAATAATGACTTCTTGCTTGTGAACTGCAGTAAATGCGTGACATATTTAGGGACTCTCGCTTGTTTTCCCTTTCAAGTCACGTCTTAGATATGCGTTGTGCCTCGAACAATTTTATTTAACAAGAATAATATTTGGAATGGGTAAAAACGGCCTGGCTTCAGAGTTTTTGAGCCAAGAAGCATCGACGAAATTGCAAGCGGCTGCAGCTATGCAGATAAAACTCGTATCCTGTTTAGGTACCAACTTATGATGAAAACAATAAAATGTGGACTGTGATGCCATTATTCAGACACTATTTTCTTGCAAAAATACTGAAGAACTGCGAGTCTGTGTCTTTCTTAGTCTGTGGAACGCACCTTGTGTATATATATGCATGTAGGCTCGCTGTTGCATGCAAAGACGTACTCGTACTCAGCAAAAGCACAAATACTACTATATACGCTGTTCCTTAAATGCATTTTGTAGCAACAGCGAAAATACTCCTGTACTCCCTTGTTCCGCGAGCGCATCTTTCTGTAGTAGAGAACACACTCCTACACACCTCTGTTTCATCAGCGCATCTTGCATTAAGAGCGAAAATACTCCTACACCCCGCTGTTTCATCAGCGCATCTTGCTGCAACAGCGAAAATACTCCTACACCCCGCTGTTTCATCAGCGCATCTTGCTGCAACAGCGAAAATACTCCTACACGCCGCTGTTTCATCAGCGCATCTTGCTGCAACAGCGAAAATACTCCTACACCCCGCTGTTTCATCAGCGCATCTTGCTGCAACAGCGAAAATACTCCTA
>LQNS02277219.1:412994-424597 GCA_001587735.2 Parhyale hawaiensis
TTACTGAAAGTGCCTGATAAACCTGCTGTAAGCGGCTACGTCAACTGTGGGGATAACTCGTTGTTAGCCACCCCGCTGGTCACGGACTGCAGCATCACCTCTGCACAAGATGGGCGGAGGGCGCAACGTCGCCTGGACCTCGTCCGATGTATCATCAAAGGCACTATAGTTTTCACTGGCTGTGTTACACTGTTTTTCGCTAATAATTCTTAAACGAATTGTCAGATCACTATGGTATTTCAACACAGAGCCTTTTTCACTCCTACCTAATTTATGGTCCACATAGCATATTGCTACATGTGGTTACAGAGGAGTTTACTCGTGTATATTAAGCCTATATTAAGCTGAAGCAAGGATGTCGCTTCTGCACATTCAGACGACGCCCAACTTGTGCTGCAATCAGACGCGGGTGTTACCCTCACAGTGTTACCCGGTGTCTCCTTGTGTAGCGGTGCATGGGACGTCCGATCCCAGCGCCCCAAGAAGTGTTGCAGAATTTTGCAGAAAACTCGAACCTTAACATTTCTGGCGGAGCCCTATTATGGCTATATTTTCGGATAAAAAGTTGAAAAAATACGCAAACGTGCTTCAAATGCAGGAAGACAAGCAATATATGTCAGTAATACATTTTTCAATACCAATTGTTAAGTATCAAAGTCAATATTCGTAAACAGAGGCAGTGTTACCCATGTTGCAATCAGACGCCGGTGTTACCCTCACAGTGTACTGTGTTACACGTGTAGCAGTGAATGCGACGTGCGATCTCAGCGCTCCATCGTAGAGTTGCGGAATTTTCGGCAAGCTTAAACATATACATTTCTGGCAGGCCCTTATCTTAACTGTATTTTAGCCTAGGTAAAAAGTTAAAAAAAAACTACACAAAAGTGCTTCACATGCAGCAACAGCAATATATGGCAGTCATACATTTTGTAATTCTAATTATCGAGAATCAAAGTCAATGTTTGTAAAGAAAGGCAGTGTTACCCAGCTCATAACCATAAAATTCAGAATGGTTGTCGTCGGTGTCACCCGGTGTTACCCAACCTGTGTCGCATTGGAGGCCGATGTAGCACAGGTGACACCGAAGGCATGATTGCAACAAGGCCCAAGTTAGGCGTCGTCCGAATGTGTAGAAGCGACTTCCTGGCTTCAGCTTAATACTGTAGAGGCTTAATATACACGAGTAAACTCCCCTGTAAATACATATGGCTGGCAATATGCTATGTGGGCCATAAATTAGGTAGGGGTGTAAAAGGCTTTATGTTGAAATACCGTAGTTATCCGACAATTCGTTTAAGAATTATTAGCGAAAAACAGTGTAGCACGGCCAGTGGAAACTTTAGTAGCAGTATTTAATGCATTTAAACATGCACAGGCATAAACTGGACGTCAGTAATACGAACAGTCATAATAAGGTTATCCAATTTATCCTTAAATATAAGAAAACACCATGAACTTTGCATTTAAAATTTTGAACTTTTTCTTGTCTAACGGCTGGAATTACTCTTCGATCATGCATGATCAGCCGGCTAGTGAAATCACGGTTCGATCACTAATATGGTTGATTGGTATCAGAATTACATCAAAAGGTGGTCACAAAAAGACGCCTATGGACACTCTATGCACTTTACGTTGCCCTGTGGTACAAATGTGAAAAAAAAGATGGTGTAGCTTCTGTAGCATTTTAGATGAAGAACCTCGTTTTTTCAAGCTAGCCTATGGCGACTGAGTTTGTTTACGGACTGAAATTCATTTACAATTTCTAAATAGCTTTTGCAGCTGTTGCTTATCTTGAAAATAATTTCAAATGTTCTCTCCATTTCGTCACCGAAACTTTCAATTACTAGTTGCAGCAAAGTTGTGGGTTTACAGCTGGAAAAAAAGGCTCATTTCATGATGGGTGTTACTTTGTGTTACCTAAAGCGGAACACCGACGGACTATGCCCCGAATAATGTTCGCTTAGAGTTGTTTTTCGTGTTGACATAGCTCCAAAAATGTTTGAAATGATATCCTTTTTTGTTTTGAACGCTTATAATGAGAAAATTTGGTGCTTATTTTGTTTTGTATTTTTTCCTCCTAAAGTACAATGCTTAAATTCATCAACATAAGCGCTTATTTTGTATGCTATATTTGCTTATTTTTGCTTCTTAATGCGCTTAAATCGTTGTTGCTTAATGTCCGGGCTCTAATAATAAGCATTTAAACCACGGCTAACTGCTTCCACAGCTTACATTATAGGCATCAGATACGGTGCGTACGTAGAGGCATTAAAGTTTTCTTTGTCCAGGACAGAAACAGAAGCGGACGGATCAAATTGCGCTCGCGGCTCTTCACCTAGAAATTAAAACAACCAAACTCAAAACGATCCAAATTCAGTTTTAACAATTCATTACTTGAGTAATACAACGGTTTCCGTAAGAATTAATAACAATGTTTGTACCATTCAAAAATGTGTACATTCAAATTAATGGGATAAAACGTTAAAACGTAGCTTTGACGATTTAAGTTTCGTTTAATTTATAGCGAACAAAATTTTATTGAAAACAGACTGAATTTTTATTGATCACAAGTGAAGTTTGATTTAAAACGACTGAAGTTTAACTGATCACAAATAAAAATTGGTTAAAAGTGAGGCTCGCATTATATCACAGCTAAAATTTACTTAAAAGAATTAAAGATCTTCGAAATTTCATTTTATCGCAATTGAAATTCGACCCCGGTCAAGAAAAGCCTAATTTGACGCAACTGAATGATTATTTAAACAATGAAAGTTTCGGTTCGCACTACAGATGCTTACTCTAAAATATCATAGAATTTAATTTGGTAGAAATAATGTAAATTAGCCTTTGTCCCTTTTAATTAAACTTCAGTTAGTTTATTGCAATTTGACAGGGAAAGCGAATGTACCGACAGACGCAAAGGAATATTTCACTATTCGTCTTCTGTCCCTGTGTTCGCCAGGTCCGTCAGGTCGAGTTCGCCTGTTAGCTGAGGAAACGCAAAGAGAATCTCGCTGTTGAAACTTGATCCTTGATACTCGGCTCCGGTCCTCCTGGTCCCTCTGGCACAGCCTTAATTGTGTGTGTGTGATGTGCTGCGTGTTGCTAAGCGGTGTACCAGCCGGTGTACTGACGGTGTACCATTCAGTGTACCAACCGAACTGCTAATCGATATACCAATTAGTGTACCAGCCGGTGTACCCACCAATGTACCAACTCATGCCCAACGATGTACCAGTATGACAACCTTAAACATAAAGCACTGCCGGGTTGCCGATCGATGTGCCTGCGCCTGACAGTTATTGCATGCAGTGCCTCGTCCCGTGTTCCCGTGTTAAGTGAATTGGGCGATCAAAAAAATCAGAACGCTTCACAAAATTATAAAGGATACACAATATCCAAATAGAACTAGAGCACACATTTATAAGCACATGTTGTGTCGGCCTTTGCTATCAATGACAACTTGACATCTATTGCTACATGAGTGACTTCAAGTCTTGCACTCCTCAACGAATAGTTTCTTCCATACTCTTTGAAATCATTCCACAATTTATCGATGATACTTGGATTATTTTTCCTAGCTCTTTCATGTAATAACGTCCATACCTTCTTAACTGGATTCATGTCGGGGCTCTGAGCAGGCCACTCCGTCACTGAAACATGCACTGCTGAAAAAATACATTGACAAATTTTGCTGTACGATACGGGGTTTTATCTTGCATTAATCAACTGGTTGGTTAAGTGCAGTTTTTATTTGAAGTAAAATATGGATCTTTAATGACTCATTGTGCAGTGATGCGTTAATTTTACCGTGTAGCCTCATAAGAGGTCCATTTCTACAGTAGCTGAAATCATGACAAACCCGATCACACTTCCTCCTCCAAACCTAACACTACTGTAGTGCATTGATGAAAACTTTGCTTAGTAGAGCGTCAAACAAACTTTCTCCCCTGAGAGCCGAACAAGTGGAAATTTGTCTCATCGCTGAAATGAATACCAGCCCATTGGTATCAGCCCATTGGTACCAGCCCATTGGTACCAGCCCATTGGTACCAGCCCATTGGTACCAGCCCATTGGTCTCCAGCCCCTTGCTTTTTTTTTAGAAATGTAGGGCTTCGTGGAAGGTACTCTGCTACGCAAACCTATTCTTGAGTCTTTGGTAAAAGGCGTGTCTTAAAGCATAGATGCCGAGGTTATCATCCGCGTTTTTCGAAACAGCAGTTGCGGTGACAAATTTGTTCACTTTGGATTCCTTACCAACTAGACTTCTCTTGCCGCAGTTTTTCTAGGCCTGCCAGGTGGTTTCTTAGTTCACATGACTCAGTAGCTCAAATAGTTTTCAACTACCGTGAACCACACTCTTAGGGCCACACGTTGGTCTTTTCAACTCGTTCACTCATCCACTTGTCAGCTGTTTTGTAGCATGTTGTCAACACAACTTTGTGTACCCCGCAAAATGTTATTAAAATGTTAACCGTTACATTCGTTTCCTCGGCAAGTGTCACTAGGCAGATTTGGGATATCTCTTTAAATTTCAGGTGAAGTAAAATGCAGAATACCGTGCACTTCTCTGCTATTTCTGGGGCGCAGCAACACTTTCGGACGAGCGGATGAAAAGACTAAAGTGTAGACCGGCCATTATATGGACTTCCTCCTCCCCCCCCCATGTCACCAATTTCTGATAATTTATGTGAGTTTCTAGCCATCTTTATAGTGCAAAGAGCCAGTAAGGAATTATTTTTTAGCTATGAACCCTATTTACACTTTTTACCCTAAAAGTTACCAAATACTACCGAACAATTATTAAATTTAAGATTTCGTTAAGCGTTTCGATCTCTTTGATTGCCCAATTTACTCAAGGTATCTATCAATCGGGTCATAATTTGTTTGTACAGCATAAATCACATCAATGAACTTTCATTTCTCTTTCCACCTGCAGTCTAGTAGATATGTTCAAAGTTTGAGCTTTCTCTGTACTTTGCAAAAAAAGCTATGGATTTTCTCCTAACTTCATATGCGTCGTTCTGATCCTTTATACTATTTACTGTATATGCAAACAAGCATAGACACATACAGAACCAAACATTATCACCTCTCTCACTTCATTCGCTGGTAATTATAACCTGACGTAGTAAGCAAGTTTCAGTTGCAACTTCCAGCGAGAATTAGTAGGAATTCCTATATCTACAGCTACAGAAAAAAGAATAATTGTAGACCAGCGTCATTTGTATAATGTAACAAACAAAGCAATCGCAGGTTTCTATAGAATACTTTGCATTTTGTGCTCTCGTGACCAGCGTGAACAGTTGACGGCATGTTATATACGCGTTTCGCACACATAACTTTCCAATGTATTAGCCATAACATTCAAATGTATAAGATGCATTCTTTGTATCACAAGTTTATGCCTGGCGGATGTAGCCACCGCCGGCTTCTTTCAGGTCAGAGCTTCTATGATAAAGAACGTAAAAGGTCGTTTATGACACCGTGCAAAATGTGCCGTATACCAGCACGGCCACTGAATGACATGCGCATTTCTCTATGACCTTCCGCCCGGAACCTGCATCGGTAGAAGCTGTCTGTCAAAGCCTGTAGCCAGAGTCTCGAAGATATTTGTTATGCTTGTAAACTTACAGTAATTTACCCACAAACTTCCGAATCGAATCCGGCGGAAGCTACCGGTGTTCTGATGAAGCCAGGATTTATACGTATTTAAAGCGCTTGCACGATCAAGCGTCAGCTTAATTCGGTACTTGACATTGCAGTACCAACATTGGCTAAGGCATTCTGCTTGTAACACTATTTAGATGTAGATCTTGTATTCTGTTGTCTGCATCTATGAAGTAGCATGCTTGCTACTTATTATCGGAACATATCTTCTAAGTCTTGCATAATAAGATGTAAATAAACAAGCAGATCTTTACGAGATTCCTTCACCATCCAGCACTGTAGCCTGATACATCACTCGGCCTTGAAGTTCACTCTCACAACCAAGTACAGTGACGAACTCAACACGAGCTCAATTAGAACGTCACCTCGCTAGAAATACAATATATAACACGGCACTTGTAACGTTTCGAGTCATCTCAGTAAATATCAACCTTGTAAACACCGAGTATACAACCTTAGGAACAGAACCGCTTAATCCTTAAGCCGAGTTCACACTAGCAACTTTGATCAGCACTATAGCAGCATAGAGCCAACGCAACTAGTTCGACTAAAGTCAGTTCCCTCTTGCCTATAATTAAACTATAAAAAAAATTGTTGAAAATCTAAAGCGCCGCTTTAATTTTTGACCCCATGGCAAGTGCCAATCGTAAACGTTCGACTTTCTCTTTGTAACTTTCGGCGAGTTGAAATTTGCCAAGATTTTTGTATAACAGCATTTACAGGGCGAAGTTGAAACACATCAAGTTGTAGTCACGCGGGTCACAGTAACTTAATGGGATTAGTTGACTTTACGCCGATAACGATGACACAAGTCGTTTGTGTGAATCCGGCTTAACAGGATTAAATCTTGAAATACAGCAGTTAAGAAAAAAAATAAATTGAACACCAATTGATACAACAACAAAGCGTTTATCGAATTACAAAGGCGACGGAGAAGATGTTAAAGTTCCCCACGCTGATGTACGTATTCATCTAGAGACCAAAATGACTGCTGATTTACTGTCGAATAAATATTCTTCTGGTCAGGAAAATATATTTTGATCTATAATGCTGATGTAATAGTATGCATATTTCACTCATAAACTTGGACCCTAAATTATTCCTATTTAGAACAAGCTACTACGGAAGTCTAATCACATTTTGCATCCAAATGTGGTCAAGAGAAGAATAAGTTATAGGTTATCCAGACACCATCATGAGCAGAAACATATGCCAGTTACCGCCGTGAGCAAAAATATAATTGCAAGATAATCATGAGCAAAACGCTTCATGTATTTCATATATTCTTTTAACCACCATGTAACCACCATGTAACCACCATGACTTCAGAACGCTGGGCGCACCGACCCTGCAGCCCACAGATAACCAAGCGATTAAGGCGCTCGGTTTCTAAGGGCCCACCAAAATTCTCAGTTTCCTTTTTCTGAATTCCGTAACAAGTCACAAAAGAATCCATTAGTCTTTCAGGCCGGTGTTATTCTGACGTTTAGAGCCACTGCTGTTGTAACTCTGACTAATGATCCCTCAAATTAGAGATGACATCCTAGGGAACTGAATACTTTGCTGCTCCTGAGAAATGATCCTCAAAGTCCATGCGCGGCTGAAGTGCTCTTTTTCCATTCGCAAAAAATTGCATGAAATTTTGGGTCTCTGAGCCGACGGATTTTCGAATTGCTTTAATTACAGTCAGCTGTAGCGAAGAAAAATCGGGACGTCTAGGTAACTGTGTGAATCTCCAACCGTGTGTCCGTGTCCCGTTGGTAATGCCTGTTCGAGGCTCAGTGCTTGAGAGGCACTTGTCGTGGGAAGGTAGCTTATACTGTGGGCTGTAGGTTTCCGCAAGGATATGGCTTATTAATTATTCGATATGTCGGAAATCGATAGTTTTTACTCGATTCGGCTTAGCATTGCAGTGGCCTGCTACAAATGGACGAGTATAATAGGCTCTATTGACACTCCGTGATAGGTTAAAATATTTAGTGCAGAGGTAATAAGTCGGAGACAATTATGCGTAATAAAGAATGTTAACAATGGACGAGTTGCCATGCGTACGTCGACTGGAGGAGGAGTAGAAGAAGAACGACAGTGAGAAAAATCGCACCGGTGTTTGTACGTGAGCATCGGTTGCCACGTGGTTTCTATCATAATTCTGAATAAATTTGTTACTTCAGATGCTTATGATACTTTGTGCTTAGAGCAAATACATGCATTATGTTAAAGTTGAAGCACAAATAACACAACGTATATTCTACTAGCAATCATGCTCTTTACATTTGAAGCTTATGCAGTAGTTTCTTCCTTACGACCTTTCAACACCTACAGTGGGCATAGTTTTATTCCTTTCTGTGGTATTTGTTTACTATTCTGGATATTACCGAACGGACGAAGTATATTTCTAATTAGAATGCCAGCCTCTTTATTTTGCCAAGTCATTCATTTTCTCATCACCATGATACACGCAGCTGTATGATATCTTGTCCAGGATATAATAACAGTGGCAGGTAACACAGATAGATAATAGTTATTGAAATTTCAGAAAATAACTAGTATCCGGAAACATACCATAATATATTGGGTACGGGGACGTGCGCAGCTTATTGTTCAAATTTGGGAAGTGATTGGAAAAGATACATTCAGTTTATTATATCGTCAATTGGTGTTTTTGGTCACAAAGGTTAAAAAAAGGTAATTTTCTACTAAAGGTCACAACTCGATATTGGAAAAAAGTATCGCCATATTTACAGAGCTCGGAATCTCCGATTATGGTACGACGCTACGATGGCAAAATCGATGGTCCGATGGCCATCGCCATCGCACTAACGATGGAGAATGCAATACTATCGTACCATCGCCATCGGAACCAAAAATCGCCAATTTCTATCGGCGATGGCCTACGATGAAATAACCATCGGCAATTATTATTATTAAATCACACCAGGCTGGCGACGTAGGAACGGAGAAACTCCATGAGGTTAACAAACCCCCACGCAACCAACCCAGCGGGTGGAGAAAACAAAAGAATGAAGANAGCTCTGTGTACAGATCGTTTAAAGCTGCCAATACCAGCACCAGCAAAGACAGAGCCATCAAGACCATTCCAAACATCCACACATGATGGAAAAAACGAACGGGAAAACTGGCCCGTACATCGCAACGGTTCCAAGGCCATCGTTGCCATCGTTGGGTGTCACAATCGGCGATGGACCATTGAATTAACACATTTAAAACATACAAAGATCTCAACCCCAAACATCGAATAAAGGCAGCATCTCTTATGACTTCGGCCTGAGGGCAATTTTCACACGAGTAATACTATTCCTACCAGATGAAAGGTGCAAAATATAAGGCCTAGGTTATTAGGGTTAATGTAAGCCTGCTTTACAAAGTTAAATGCTTCAAATGTAATAACCTTTCAAAACCTTAATAGTGGTTGACTTTGTTAAATCTGGGGAATGTATTAAAATAAACAGTCTATTTACTGAAGAAGTCAGTAATGACATTTAGTATTTTTGTTGACATTGAGGAATAATAGGGTATTCTAAGACGTTTTACCTGAATTACGTTTTCGTCGCATATGCTAAGTTTACGAGATATTTAACCTTAAAGTTCCCATTGTGTTTCTATTAGGCACAACATTTTCAAATATTTCCATCCTTTAATCCACTTTTGTTCGATTAAGTTTACGATGACTTCAGCTTCCATCGGTCGTAACTTTCAGGACATTAGCAAAATATGAAGCATCGCAGGCGTATGTTCTTCAGTGCTCTTAACAGGATTATTTACACAGTAATTCTAGTAGCTTGTGAGTCCACGTTTTGCAGAAGTGTAATAAAATTAAATATGTTTCACCTCACATTACAATAGGTCAACAGAAGTTGTAGTTGAGCGAATGGATACGAACGCGGTGGGCATAATGAGAAGTTATAGTTCTCATGTCTTTCGCTTCGTTGGGCCCCAGCCGCTTGAAATGCTGTATTGCATGGTGTAAAATATAATCCGTAGCTCCGACTGAAAATAGGACTGATAAATTAGCTATTCAAGGTCCTTGAGGCCTGAGAACACGTGTATCATTTACGATCTTNGGGCCCCAGCCGCTTGAAATGCTGTATTGCATGGTGTAAAATATAATCCGTAGCTCCGACTGAAAATAGGACTGATAAATTAGCTATTCAAGGTCCTTGAGGCCTGAGAACACGTGTATCATTTACGATCTTCCTACATTTGGAAATTTCGATTCGTTAAAATTCCACAAAGAGGGCAGGACTGCTGAGCCAATAAAAGTTACAGGAATGGATATTCCTGTAACTTTTGCTACATACTGGTCTAGTATCTGGTAATCTGATATACATACTTAATTGGCACAAGGAAGTACGTACTTAGTAAGTACTATATAGTATCTCGATGGGAATGGCTTCTTCTTTTTCATAATGTCTTCAATAAAACATTGAGACGGCTCTGTGGGATTTTCAAATACGGTATGATGCTTTTGACTGGGTATGTATTGGTGGATGTTTTGCTCATAACTGGACAATATTGCGAAAAATGTGTTAAATGATTCGTTATTCATTGTCAGAGAGGGTAGCATCTCCGAGAGTGACAAAAACAGTGATGAAATCTCTACTACATACGAGAAAAAAATTATCAAACGACCAGAACAATTTCACTATTTTGGGATTTTATTTGTAATTCTCATAGACCGAAGATATTGTGATCCACTGTGGCGTGAGAACGGCTTCGATAGTATGAGAAATTTGAAAACGGTCACGACTCACGAAACAGAACTAAGGGTGGTCTTCAGAAGCGAAAACCGTTTCATGCAGTGACGCAAAAACATCCGTGTTTCTCATTCACGTCAATGACTCGTTCTTCAACTGAATATTAGAACCAGTTCCCGAAGTTTCTGCATGAGGCAGATAGTTTCCTATTCTCTACATACATATTTCCAGGGGCAAATTTGAATTCATAATACTTCTGGAATAATTGTAGCTTGCTTCAGTTTCTATTGTAATAAATAGCGCTTTAGACCGTACACACCTCACAAGTAATACACCGAATAGTTTCTAGGGGCTTTCGATACACTTTATGAAGAAAATGTGATGTTTTTCACATCTATACATCGATAAAACCAGAAAATCGCATATTATATGTATTGTTAGCAGAAGGTAAACTGCTTCAGAATGTGCTGTAAAATGTTTACCTAAAAAAGTCCAGTGTGAGCACAGAAGTGCCATCTTGTGTGGAATTTCGTTAACACTCTGAATATACGTACATTTTATAACCATATATCTCCATCTTTCGAATTTTAATATGAGTATAATACATCACGAAGTTAGTTACACATTTCAAGTCATGTCCGTTAGAGGAAATATCTTTTCCTGATGGGCAACTCATGCCCGTGGGTTTGCAATGGAATTCATACGCAAAGCTATATTTGAAGTTTAACCTACAAATACAACAATCTAAGTAATACAGCCGAAATGACATAGCGAATGGATGGAAAGACGCTTTAGTGGCACTAACGATTGGGGAGAGGCACAACATATTCAAATGCTTCCATCCTTTAATCAACTTTTGTTCGATTTGGATTACGGTGACTTCAGCTTCCATAGGTCGTAACTTTCAGGATATTTACAAACTAGAGCACTCTGAGAGCGCATACCTCCTCCAAGTGAGCCAACAGTCGCAAAAATTCAAAATGGCTCTGAAACCATAATTTTCTTTGCATAAACTCCAACATCTAATCATTTGTGCCTTCTTATATTAATAACAGCTTGTTCAATTTTTTTGAAGATCCGTTCATAGCTTTTTGAGTTATACTGTTAACAAACGTTATAACAAATATGAGTCAAACATACAAACGAACCAACCGATCTGCACCAAAATTTGATCATTTATGTCTTTTATCAATACTAACAACTCCTATAAATTTCAT
>LQNS02277219.1:448114-458427 GCA_001587735.2 Parhyale hawaiensis
AGCTGCGCAACGTTCAGTTCCACACCGCCAGAAGACTTGGTACATGACAGCACGGCCATGAAAATTGTACTACGACGATTGTTTATCTCTACCTTGCCTTTGTCAACGACTGTATATTGTCACTAATATAATTAATAATTTGTTGGCGCAAACTTTCATTCACCTTGTCGGTCCGCTCCCACACCCTGAGTGACTGCAAACAAGAGCAGCAGCTCACTACACGGGCCGACCGTACAGTCACTAGTTGAGGGTGCGGGTTTTACAGGCGTGAGTCGCATGCCGGGGCGACATAATGCAATCACACGTTCAGCTTAAGAGTAGACGTTGTGCTCGCACGTCGCTACGCTGCCGTATCTGTGCTACCGAGCTCCACGCTGTATCAGGGTGACGTACAAGATGAACCTCCACTCATTAGTTGAGTGGCAGTTGCATAGCATAATGTGGCCCCGATAGAAGAATCCCTTACAATATCGCCCGCCATCATTTCCACCCCTGTCACCCCACCTCCATCACTCACCCCCACCCTTCCCCCCTGCAACACCCCCACCCCTCCACCCTCCATCCCCCACTCGCCACCCCTTGATCATCACAGTGCAGAACGATGAAATAGAACGACAAACTGAGCCTCGAGAGAAAACTGCAAGTTTTCAAGAAATTTGTCAGTTCTTTCACTTGAACAACATGCCAAAATAAAGCAGAAATTATTAGGCCCTCTATATGTGCTACATCCGAAGCGGTGTAAATTATCAATGTTTTCTTCTTTTGCTGCACCAGCTTCTTCGTTGCTTTTAGCACGTGCGACATGATTCACAATGGTGAAAGCAGAACTCTTATCTGAGGTATCGGACAAATTGGATTGGCTCAAGGAGCTTCAATAGAGAAGGAGGGAGCTTTGTGGCCCAGTTACAGATTTGCCAGCGAGTCAACCAGATCTCTTATGGCTGAGACGCTCATTGGTGGAAAAGACGGGGGAGCACTGAGTTTCACGGGGGAGCAGCAGACGAACCGAGTTGCTGATATGCGATTNGTGCTTAAGTGGCTGGCTGCAGCCATAAGAGACTCTTTACTGACATGCGATTGGTGCATGGGACAACTGGCTGACAGCCATAAGAGACTCTTGAGCTTCAACGGGCTAGGCTACTGGCTCCCTGCTTCTCTATAGAAACTCCTTGGATTGGCTTATATTGCTTTTGACGAGCCAGCCTTACCAGCCCCAAGTATAAAGGTGTAACGTATAGACATAAACGAAAACGTATCGCAATTTCTCACCGTCGTTTCGTAATGGCTCTGGTCACTAGTTTAACTTCCCGTTTCTAACCCTAATCCATTTTGGCTTGATGTAATTCCCACGACCGCAAAAGATCTCCTTCTACTAATCCTCAGTTAAAATAATTATGAATGCGCAGCGTATCCTGGATACGGAGCCCAAGACGCCATTAAACCGAAAATGAGTCTTCTTGATTCCCTTTAAGTGCTAAGGTTCTTTGCCAAAAGAGAGAAGAGAGAATTTTTACTATCTTGTTCGATTCTTCGTTGATGGTATTCCTCTGATTAGAATTCTGGCCATTTTCCGTAACTCTAGAAGTTATAATTAGCAGTGAAGGGGTGGCTGAGGGTCGGCAAAGAGACGCCAAAGCGCCAACTTCTCCGCTTTCTAAAGCTCTCTTTCATGATTCAATTTGAGAATCGTGTTAAGAAGCGCAATTGTGATGAAAGAATTTTGTTAGACGCCTTCAATGCTCTCGCCAGTCTTTCGTTGTCTGTTTGCGTCGTCAAGAAGCCGATAGTAAATTCTTTCGCACCTGAAGAAAAGAACTGTTGATTGGAAACTACTTGGAATCCGTATGTTTATGCCATCGATGTGTGTCCTAGCCACTTTAGCTGAAAATAATGGCCATTCGTGGCCATTCCCGTACCCAATAATACTGAAACGCCCTCGAGGAAGATGGCATCGACTGCAAGATATTTTCACCGTGCTGTAGGCTAATATTTTAAAATTAGCAACTATGTATAGTCTTATGAAACTCTGTCGGCAGTAAAGCTTCAAGTTTTCAAATTAAAAGCATAAAAATATAGCTGCATACACTGAAATTTTACTTGCAGTTACATAGCCATAAGTTTGTCTTGCAGCTTGAACATTTTGTATACTTTAAACGTCTCATATCTTAAAGCTGCTCTTGAACAAATTTTCAATGTAGCGAATATCGAATTTGGTTCAACGGCGCATGGTGCGAGGGTGTGCTCTCTCTACAAGTCATTATCTATTCCTTCACATAGGCTTTGCTGCCTATGAAAGAAAAAGTATTAGAAGCAGAGAAACAAGTTACTCTATGGAACATGTAAGTAGGTGGTAGTATTGAAATTTAATTCTTTAAGCATAATGACTGTGAAAAAACCGCGATTTTTCTAGCTAATCGTCCGGATATTCTGCTGATCCCTTGCAAACACAGCTCTGAGTTTACCAAAAAAGGCGATACAATGTTAGCTGTCGAGTTCAGTTTGCTCTGCAGGTACCGTCAGTCAAGTTTCGGAAATCTCTTCAAAGTTAGAAAAAATTATTACTGGAAATTTTTGGCACTTTTCTATAGTGAAAATGCGGATAGCAGGAAACGCATTCTTTTGACTGACGTGTGTACCAGGCTTTAACATTTGCAAGGCGATATTTTTAACCCAATAACGCCGAGTGTCAGAGTTTGGTGCTTCTCAAACAGAAAGCAAAATTTTGGTGTTCTACCATTTGAGTTAAGGAGCAAACTTCGACAAATTATGGTGGAAGTGAAGAAATAAATCGTGTATGGTAGTAACGCTCTGAGTGGCATCGAATAAAAGCGCTGTTTGTGAGTTACAATGTCGTAAAGCACACAATACTTGCATGTTAATTACTATCTTTATCTGCCCGCACGGTCGTAATATCTTAGCTAGCGAACTAATGTTTTTAATTTGTGTATTCATAAAGAAAATATTTACGTCGTCGTAATATCCGCCACCAGCTTCTTTAAGCAGTCAAATCATACTCAACCACACCAGATTTGAGCAGCCCTTCAAACTCGCTATTGCTCCAAATCTGATCTAGCAATGAGTACGGAGTAACAGGGTTCTCAGGGGCATACCTGGTTGGAATTTTCACCATAGGTAAATATGAATGGCGTTGCATCAGAGAGATAAATTCACGGATAGGACGAAATTGAGGGGATTAAAGATATTCTCATTCAAATCGCCACATATGATAGTTGGAACGGTTCTAACTATATTAGGAAAGTAATGCTGCTCTAAAAATTCATTAAAGCTGTGAATAGAAAACATTGGGGGCCTATATATACATGACAGCACAAATTTGAAATTACCGTGTGAAATATTCAACGATAACAGCTCAACGTGGTCACTTACAGAACTTAAAGTTCTCTTCTGTTCAGCTCTCCACTTCTTGAGAACACACACTGATATTCCTGCACCAAATCGGTTCCGATATAGGCTATACTTGTTCTAGCTGCGTAATTCAAAACCAACATCTAAGTGACAATTTAACCAGGTTTCAGTTAACACTATAACATCAAATGCAGAGTTAGTACAGGCACTGAAACTTTCAAGCTGAGGAAAGTTTTTCCTAATGCTACGTATGTTTATATTCAGTACAGAGAGCGACTTCTCAGGGAAACAAACCTGAGACAATTTCTCAGGCGTCAGACTTTCACATCTATAATGAGGAACATCAAGGATCTCATCATTAGCTATAGCTGAAACACCGGTGGGTTCATTACAATTCTTTTTTTAATGGCAAGCTCTATCAAGCGTTAAGCTTGAGAAGGTCATCCTCATTGAATACAGCGATCGGCTTACCATTATATTTGAATTCCGATTTGACGTATATAACGCCCTTGAAAGAATAAGCTGACTTGACACTATTGTTTCTTTGCTTAAGTTGTCTAGCATTAAATAATAATTTTGCCCTATGCTTCGTAAGATAATCAGAGCCGAATAGTCCTGGAGGCTTAGCAAGTTTAATAGCACGAATAACGCGATGCTTAATAACAGGCGATACAAAGCTCACCTTCAAGTGAAAGGTAATATTATTATGGTAATAAGAAAAAAGAGGCAAACAAACAAACGGTTATTCGGATCTTCATCAAAAGCTAATCATCTGTCGCTACTAACATGCTACATAACCCCTGTAAATTTCGTAAAGATCCAACCAACGAGCTGCTTAATGTCATTCGTGTCTGCAGGTGTAGGCTGAATGTATCCATGTATTCTCATTGTGCGTGGCCACCAATATTTGTAACTGGGCCTAATCACTGGGTTGAACTTTAGCTACTTTACGCTTGTAAAGCTAATATTGTGAACCCATTGTGTTCGTAATAAAAGTTATTATTATTATCAAACGTTTTTTAGTTATATTGGTGACAGACAAACAAACAGACGACGAGACAGACAAACAAAACAAAAACATTACCTCCTTGTTAGAGGTAATTAGTAGTTGATGTGCCGATAAATTTTGTAGTGAAAGTATTTGGACGTTAACCGCTCCCTTCATGAAGTACCTTCAGTGTATTAAGATTATATTACTATTAATTGTACAAACTTACATTGACGATATTAAGTCTTCCAATCAATGCCCTCGCACATCGGTTGAAAAAAAAAATCAATTATGAGGTAGCTATGTTTACACTGGAAAGGATGGTTATGCATGACCAACTATTGGGCAATGGAACGGCCAGCAACTATTTTACTGAACACTCTGGAAGGTGGCATATAAATGCATTCATAAAGTAGCAACGATACGATACTGATACTTAGCGTCGCGGTGACAGAGCAGGCAACTCTTACAATGACAGCACTCGAGCGTTTGCTCATAGGGTCTTCGGTCCAATTACTCTGACAGAAATTACAGAAGCCAGCCAAAGACTCGCTCCCTAACGAGTGTCGCCGCCTTGTTATTACTGATTTTTGCACAGCCCAGCCATTAGCTTTTTGCTGCCCTGTTCGCTTGATTATGAGGGGCAACTTTGCAGCAAATTGAATGCGCTCATTTGCATGTTCCCCACTGAATCTGCCCATCATCGCTCCAAATGTTTGCGTTAATAACGGACATTGGCAAAGCGCAGAAAATCGCTGTTCAATTTAGTTTCCTTGAATTTGACCTGCCAAAAGCTTACGCTTGCTGCATCTATAGCTGCATTAAGTTTTCCACACTTGATATTACCACAAAATTTAAGATGACAGCTTTGAGGCAGGCTAAAGAACATATAATGAGTACTTACTTATCTCTATAGTAATATATCTGTGTAGGGGGAACAATTAAGTGTATATGAGTTTGGGAGTCACAGTGTCACAGTCCTATAATTAACGACTTTCAAATTTTAAAAAATTAACTTTTTTATTCCATATATGCACAGTGTAACAACGTAGCTCAGCTGCCTGCCACCGATTCCAATGTTGCTTTCAGAGAACGCTGCAATCTCAAAATATGCCTTTTACTCCAACTGCTACAAAGGACCAATAATTGTCCGTGTGACTGCGAGTTCGTTTCCCCATAGCGGCGATGTTCTGACGCACCCTATCAGCGTCTGCGGCCCAGGCTTCCATGGTTGCCTGTGTGACGTTTTCACGGGGCATATTGCATCTGGTCACCGTTCTTACCGATAGGTTAGCTTGTAAGGTTAGGTAGGTTCTCTATACTTTTCATTCTGCTCCGAGCGGTGGTCCCTCGATTGTGGTAAGCGACCCATCCCCTGGGACTCCTACCTGCTCCCGTGAGGGATGGGGGCCACAGAAGGGACGATCTGCACGCGTGTCTCTTTTTTTTGTCTGCTTCTATCTCCTTCTCTTTTCGTCTCTTGGAGATGCTTTGCTCCTGATTTTCCCGCCGTAGTAGCGCACTGAACCAAGTGCAAATTCAGTAATCATCATTTTCAGCGAACGCCGTAACATCGAAATTCTCTCTATTTTGCTCCACCTGCGACAACCTACCTCAGCTGCCAGCCGCCGATGGCAGGCTTATTGTTTTCCCCGCCTCACGCCTGTCAACTTGAGCGTTGATTCGAGTACGTCTGAAGATAATTGCAGTCTTATCTGCCGCCACGCTTGGGTGATCGGCTGCGAGCGCGAGGGGCCTCCAGATGTCACAGCTCAGAACCGAATATTCCATTTCGTGCATGTCTCATGCTCGTGTCTCATGTGCATCACTCACGAGCCATATATGCTTGTTCCATAAACCACGTGCTCTGTAATATTCCCTACATTAATACACGATTTACTTGTGAAACGCATTCTAAACTATGAGTGGAGACAAACGCAGTTGCGGTAAATTCTAATTGGTTGTGCTCCCCGGCCAGGTGGGAAATTCGTTAGCTCTTACGCAGATACATTGATGCTCTCTGGCCCCCGATGAGTGCATGGCTGTAGTCGACCATAAATGTTGTCAGAACTACGGCGTCAGAGACGGAAGATTATTGCGAAACTACGACCTCTCGATCGTTCCTTTTTGCATGGTGCAGGTCAGTCCCACCGTATTGAAGTGTGAAGGCCAGCAATGCTGACTTCGTATATCAAGCATCGTTATATTTCAACTGCCTGGCAGGAAAACGATCTCGGATACTAGAACATGCAATAATAGCACCCCTTACATCCCTCTATTGCAGGTCTAAGTCAGGTTTTTGTTTGAATCAAAATGTTTCCAAATGCACAAAAGATGTGGGCAACATTCATTGGCCGTAAATCACTTTATTTTCTATTACGCCGCGTTCTAAAATATAAGAGGAGACAACACCAGTATCAAAACTAGAACGCCTCGTGGCGTGAGACCATCATCTGCGGTGGGGGCGAATTCAACGCCGTCATTTTTGACGGCCAGCTAGTTCAAGATTTTTATCATTTTTCACATCTCAGTCGACCCACCTGACTGCCTGAAAACAAACATTATTATTATGACTCGACTCCTTCTGCCTCTTTCTGGGTGGGTAAACAATAAAATTCATCGCCATCATTTTCGATGGGCAGCTAATTTAGTTTTCTGGCATTGTTTATATCTAAGTCAACCCACGTGACTCTCTACAAAAAATTATGAACATTGCTCAACTCCTTCTGCCTCTTTTTCGGTGGAGTTACAGTTTTAATGCGTTTTTTATGGCCAGCTAACTCAAGATTTTTGCCATTTTTCACATCTCAGTCAACCCATCTGACTGCCTGCGCAAAATTGTAATTATGACTGAACTCAGTCTGTCTTTTTTTTGGTTGGACAGACAGAATAATTCATCTCCGTCATTTTTGATGGCCAGCTAACTATAGTTTTTGGCATTGGTCACATTTAATTAGGTCAACCCACCAGACTCTCCGCAAAACATTATCAACATTGCTGAACTCCTACCTCTTTTGAGAAGACAGATCAATGTATATATACAAATCTACTTACTTAAATCTTCAGCGAAAACATTATCCCCGCTCCTCGCTTTGTACGCGGGTGCAATAACTAGAGCTGCACTCCCAGACCACAAACCTCCGCCACTCAACGCAATGCCAAAAGACAGTATGGTAGACAGCAAATCAGACGGTTGGATCATGACCAAAATTTATTCGTAATCTTCCTCGTGACACTTCTAACAGTTCCTCTAAATTTCATGAATATCCGACTACATTTTTTGTGACAAACAAAATAACAGACTGATACACCCCGACGAATACACAACGTCCTTGACGAAGGTAAAATTAGTTTCAGGAACATGAGTGAAAATGCAACTCTTTCATTTGTGGAACGCGTTTTAAAACATATGTATATATTTGATTGGAGACAACCCTAGTTAGGTAGTTAATATTACCCAAATCTCGTACAATACAAAGACATGGACAGCATACCTACCGTAAAAATGTAACCGATTCGTTTCTGGAACAAATGTTAAGATTTACGATCAGCGTCGCAACTGCAGTAAGGCCACCAACCGAATCTTAATGTTTACAAATGCAAAACGGAAGGACAGAAGGTATAGCGTCCGCAGGATAAACTGGTGGAGGATCCACCGCTATGTTATGCAGGGGGCTGTCCATCCTCCAGATTTACGAAGACAAATGCCACTTTTGAGCCAGTCTCCTAAGCTATGAAGATAATTCATCATCACCTGAAAGATTGATGACGAGATATTTTTAAGGGCAGATATACCCGGTGTAAAGTTCTTCTTCTTCTCACGGGCATATTTTGGTGGTAAGAATATTGTGCTATATATGGTGACACTTATGGTCCTGTGCTACTCCTCCTGAATTCTTATTCTATAAACTGACTCCAAAAGACATTAATTTTGCCAGAAGTGAGGGGCCCGAGCGAACATGTATTTTGTGTAAAATTTATAGCGCAGATTACGTTGGTTTCTTTCGATTATGTTTAGAATGAGCGAACCCAAAGAGAGACTTATAGTTGTAGACACGCTCCAAAATGAATGATTACCATCATTATGGTTTGATGAAAAATGGCCTTGTTACTTTTGACTCGCACTCTCCAAGATAATGTCCACCCTTATATTTCTGGGCTTTACTGCATGTTGGTATGTCGATTCCTTCATTATAACAAAACAGGAGCACTCTGAGAAAGCATACCACCGCCAAGCAAGGCAATGTTGACGCAAAATTTAAATTGGTCCTAACACAAGGATTGACTTTTCATCATCATCATCAAAATTTGACCATTTGCGCCTCTGGACCTTAATAACAGTTTCTGCAATTTTCTTGAAAATCCGTCCCTAATTTCGCGTCAGATTCGGACAACACTAAAACTTGCAATCAAACTCACAAACGGACTAACCGATCATCGCCAAAATTTGAACGTTTGCGGCTTTAGACATTTCTAACAATTCCAGCAAATTTCATGAAAATCCATCGATAAATTTTTGGGTTATGTAACTGACAAACATAAAAAAATAGAGAAACAAACAAGCAAACGGACAAACGCATCATAAATTAAAACGGCTCGTGGCGTAAGATCATCACTCGCGGAGGGTACATATTCAACCCCTTCATTTTTCATGGCCAGTTAACTCTAGATTTTTTACATTTTCACATTTCAGTCAACACCCTTCACTGCCTGAAAAAATTACTATTATTATTACTCAACTCCTGCCACTTTTTGGGTAGATAGACCACAAAATTCGATGCTGTCATTGTTGATAGCCAGCTAACTTCAAATTTCTGGCATTTTCACGTCTCAGGCAACCCACCTGACTGTATGAAAAAATATATATCTATATTTATTATTATTATTATTTCTCAACTCCTGCCACGTTCTGGGTAGACAGATAGCAAAATTCAAAGCCATAATTTTTTATTGCCAGCTAACTTTACATTTTTGGAGCATTTTCACATCTTGGTGCTATCATCTGACTCCAAGCAAAAATTATGAACATTGTTCAATTTCTTCTCTCTCTGGGGTGGACAGACGAACAAATATACAAATACACTTAAATCTGTTACGAAAAGATCACCACCGCTCCTCACTCCACTCGCGGGTGATAATCACCTCTCTTTGCTTCGCTTGCAGGTGATAAAATTATACCATTTACTCCCAGTAACATTCGCACCAATCCCTGTAAATTTCATAAAGATCCGTCAATAACATAAACATAATCTCCTTGGCGAAATTAATATTCTGTCATCAATAAAGCGAAGTATTGTAAATCACGGTAAATATTTTCTCTTAATATGAGCTAATCACACGAAAGATAGGTAAATTTCGAGATGTAAGTACGTATCCTGTCCTTCGTGCATCTGAAAAATCAAACATTCGCAAGTCTTAGAATAATCACAGAAAAATTAAATGTAACATTACGAATGTGAATTATTCATAACTCATTGAGCTGCCACAGCTTCTAACAGAATGGGTGAGAAGCAGACCACGAAGAACTGCTCAGCACGAGTTCCGACAGTCTAATGCGCTTCACAGGCCAATGTGTTGCCAGTGCTGCAGCTCCTGCCGGCATGCTCTAAACTCCAAGCTGAAAACATTAGAGAATGCTTATGCATTTCGATGCGCATAGTTTGAGTTACGATAAGCAGGGTTTTGTTTTATGACCGGAAGAGCGGTTCGTAAAGCAAAAAAAAAGTCATTTATTTTAGTTGTCTTCGTAATAATCCCAGGGGCTTAGGGTAGGCCATAGGATCAAGTTAGTTTAGGTTCGCCCAGGGGGACACTGTAGATTAACTTATACATTAGCTAGGCCTTCGGGACGTCTGTCTTTCGTGCCCATTTTGCTTCCTTGCGATTTCATACCACTGCTGATCCTACTTTCATCTGTGTTTCTTCGTTTTACCCGACTTGCCGTTCCCATGCGCGTTGA
>LQNS02277219.1:458648-470534 GCA_001587735.2 Parhyale hawaiensis
TGCTTGTGTTATATGTTTCTCCGACATACTATATGACCCTTGTTTCTTCCTCTGTTAGAATGCTTTGGTTGTAGAAACGGAGGCTTAAACAACTCTGTAATACTAATGATAATAATAATGGTACTAATTCCTTAGAAATCTTATGCTCGAGTCGAACAGACTTCTTGGCATCGTAATGCTTTTGCTAGTTGGTATCGTTCTGCGAGTTGCAATGGTTAATGTTTGCAACTGTAAGTTTGATTGAGGTAAATTGTATTTTTAAGGCTAAGTTCGCTTATTCTCGCGAAATTCGGTGGTTTCTATATGCATTTAGCTGGGGGGGGCAGTCTACTACGTAAATGAAGTAACTGTTCCCGCTGTTGACGCTATTCTGTGTTGTAGCCTATACTGCAGTCGGCTGTGACCTCTGAGATAGAGGGGTTATAATTAGATGGGGTTAAGTTAAATCTTTTGAGGTTAAATAAGCTGTTTTCGTGGCTATCGGCTGCTACCCTACCAAAAATTTGGGCCGCAGCAGAAGCTAAACCCCTATTTAGCTGCTGATCCGCGCCAAAATTTTGTTAGGGTAGCTAGCATTTGATATTTCAAGATAGCGGTCAAGTCAACTTGACGCACACCCCAGCTAGGCGATGTACAGGCGGCGTGCGCGACTGAAATCAACCACAAATTGTCTTAGCCATTTCCATCAGAGACTGAATTCTCATGTGCTAACGCTGACTTCTCAACTCCCACCCCCTGTTACCTCCTTCCACCCTATCCTCCCCCCCCCTTCCCGGACTGTCCACTTTGCTAGCTCAGTCAGAGCCGCAGCAATATAGACGGTGAATATCTGAAATGTTGACGCTTTCATTCAATAAGTACCTAAAAGTTCAGTTCCCAGACGTCGGGTATGCAAGCACAGTACCGTACGTCCTCCCACGCCCGGTCGCTGCATGTATGAGATGCTGAGCTCACATGGGTTAAATTGGTTCATTTTGAGGTTAGCGAGCCAATCGACAGAGTGGCTACGACTAGTCGATGTATATTTTACGACCAGCCTCTTTGCTGATAATAATTCCTATAAGCTTCCCTGCCTAATTTGACCCGTATAATTCCCATGGTAGCAAACCACGATACAGGTTTCAACACATTTATACGTAAAGTTCAGGCGCATAAACATAACTAGAGAGCACCCTGAAAGCGCATGCCTCCGCCAACGGTAACGGTAACGAAAATTTCAGATTGGTTCTGAAACCATGATTTTCTTTGCATAAACACCAGCTTCTAATCATTTGTGCCTTTTGGTAGTACTAACAGCTTCAGTAATTTTTTTGTGGATGCGTTCATAACTTTTTGAGTTATGCTGCTAACAAATATTATGACAAACATAAGTTAAACACACGAACGGACCAACCGATCATCACCAAAATTTAACTATTTATGTCTTTTAGCAATACTAACAAGTCCTGTAAATTTCATAAATCTCTATCTATTACTTTTTGAGTTATTGTGCTAACAAGCATAAAATCAAATACAGCGACATACAAACAAACAAACAGATCGTCAGAAAAACTCGGTCATTTACTCTTCATAATATACCTAACAACTCATGTAAATTTCATGAAAATCCGTCCATAACTTTTTAGTTTTGGTACTAAGAAAATATAGGCAGACAAAAAAACAGATGAATGGATTTTTACCAAACTTAATCATATGTTACTGTTAACAAGCCTAACAATCCCTGTAAATTTCAGAAAGATCCGTTCATAACTTTTTGGGTAATTTTGGCGACAAAGAGGCAAACAGGCAAACAAACAGACAGACTGACAAACACCACAAAAACATAACCTACTTGGCGGAGGTAATTAAAAATACCTTGGACAATGCTGACCCCCTCCGCATCATAGATACGCCAGTTGTCCAACGTCAAATCTAATTTCCTTCTAACTACATATTAGTGAAGAGCGTGACACACACACACACTACACACGTAGATTCCAGCGTATTAAGATATAAATAGACAGATGACACAAAGCTAATTCAGCAGCGTACGCAATTTCCCCCTAATCACAACACAACGGTAACTTTGGGGATTCTTATAGCTTCAAGATCGTATACAGCACAAACATGAAGCGAGGCAACCTTTTCGTTGTTTCCATTAATATTTGAGGTTTCTGTTCGCAAATCTTTCTTTGTCGAAGCTCATATTGCGAGAACCTGGTGTCGGAAAATTGCAACCCAACTTTTGGGAGGTCGTCCCTTTTGTCACGTCGTATTTGACAAGCCGAGTTGTGCTTCTGCTGCTGTAACAGCGTGACAATCTAAACTAAGCTAACCACTGTCCGAAGTTTCTACATTGCGCCGCGTTTCGTGGGGCTAGTTTGAGATCTGTTTTCCAAAACGCAAGGACGAAGCAGTTGTTGTCAAAAATATCTACAACAAGATAAAGAAGGCATGTGCCTTTTTATCTTCATCACAGCAGAAAAGGTAATATATATGCACATTCTTTCTCATCAGGAAGGTATGCATACTTTCTCATCTTCATCATAATATGAAAGGTATGTTCCTCCGTATCTTCACGGAATGGGACTTTCTGGCGCGGATTCTTTGGCGCACAATTTTTTTTGGCGCCGAAATTATTTTTTTTACTGTTACCCCCACTCAAATCAAGTATTTTTGTTGACGCATTTAGGTGAAATAAGGCATTCTTAGACGTTTTTCACGAATAAAATTTTCGTCGGAAATGCTTATTTTTAAGATAATTGACTTTGAAGTTCCTATTGTTTTTCTATGAGAGAAATTAATAACCACACCGGTACAGTGTAATGGAAAACCTCTTTTCATGTGTTTTTGGGTTAGTTTTGGTTGAATAATGTTAGGTTTTATTAAATTAGATTGGGTAAAGTTAAGTTAAGCTGCGTCAAGTTAGGTTAGGCTAGATCGAGTTCCGTTTGGTTGGGTTAGGTTGGGTTAGGTTGGGTAAGGTTAGGTTAGCCTAGAAAAGTTTAGTTAGGCTCCTATGGGGTCGCTAGGAAGCCTAAAATGACGGCGGCTATTTTCTCCTTAGAAAAATAATGGGCACTTCAAAGTCAAATATCTCGAAAACTAAGCATTTCCGACCAAAACGTTATTCATGAACAAGTTTTATAATGCGTTACTTTACCTAAATATGTACAGAAATATTAAATTTGAGTTCGGGTAATAGTAAAAATTTACGGTGCCAATTATTTTGATGCCCAATATTTAGGTCAAGTTAGTTTAGGTTACGTAAGGTAATGTTAGGTAAGGTTAGAAAAAGAGCCGTTAGAATATTTGGGTGGTTTTGCCCACAATCACGAGATACGTTAAATAAATAACTTTAGTCAACACAGTATAGTGTTGATGTTATCTTCTTTAGTATGTAAAAGTTGGCATGAGCAGTTTACATACTGTGCGACTATTTCAATGTTACTTTTCGATATAAATCTAAAATAGCATGTCTTATAGTAATTTCATATAGTCCATATTTCCCGTTTAATTTCAATCAACGCCAAAATATTCGGCGCCAAAATAACGCGACGCCAAAAAATCCAAAAAATAACAGCGCCAAAAAATCAGCGCCAAAAAATCGGCGCCAAAAAGTACCAGACCCTTATCTTCAGGACGCCACGGAATGTATGTTCCTTCTCTTCTCAATCCCGACAAGCAAGGCAAGCTCCTTCCTCCTGCCTCAGGTCTCTCTCAGTATTTCAAAAGTTCTCTTCTTTTCAACAATTCCCGTTAGACGAAACTGCCAGCGTCATTTGTTAACGAAGCTTCCCGTTCCTCGGCATGCACAAGCAGGACAATGTAAACATTGAAAGTTCAAGTTTTGAGCGCACGCTTATGAATCTCCATCTTCAAAGGACAGTAAACATCGCTTACTTTCTTCCAGGCCTTTCTGAGCTTTTTGTGTACATTTCAAATATTAAACTCGGAGCCACCAAGATTTGCGCAGCGTTCAGAGGACCGTCTTAAGGATGCAACAAAGGAAATTTTAATTGAATTTTGCTGAGCGCGCGGCTTCTCTTTCCAGGGCTGCTTCACTTCTGCAGCTCGTGGATAATGCGAGGTAGAAATGTGAGGCCGATGGCCACTATCATGAACGTTCTCTAGCAGAGTCACTACGCGACAATTATTTATGCACAAAAACACTCCCTATTTAGGAGTAAATATACTTTTTTACCGTATTTTCATTTTGTAGCTTCGGATTTATGTTAACTTTTTGGTTATATTGTGGAATAATTGGCCTAGCTAAATTATCTGTTAAGGTACGCACGTAGTTGTTTTGCATTAGACACTTTATCGTCGCTGTTAGTGTACCTTCGTTGCCTGCCATATCAAGTCTTATAACGCAGAGTGCTGAGCTTCAAGTGGCAGTAGACTGCGTGTTTTAGAGTACTTATTTACATCTGGGGCCTTCGTTATTACTAAAAGGCATTTATGCTTTGTTTATTTGTAGTAAAATTCACCGCGTGTGGCTTAGTTTGTGGACTCATTTTTGCTGATGTCGATCGAGCTGAGAACTAGATTTTTTACATGCGTCTCCTGTACTTGAAGTTTTTATACTGTGACTCCTGTCTTCAGTGGTATCTTTGGTTGTTCAAATTTTCCCGCAGTGATAATAAATGGCAAGTTGTCGTGTTTCTTCCAAACACTTGGTCCTCCCTGTTGCATCGCTGCGAAGAGCATGATAATAACCTCGCCTCATATCCTTATATCCTTTCCCTCATATAACCATAGCCTGGGCAGTTGGGGCGAGCGGCCTGCCTGGTTCATCACCGCCAAGTATCATCAAGAAAAGAATATCGAGCGAGTATCATATCGAGTGTACCATCATTTTGTCTCAAGTCTTTTGTGTTGGTTGAGGAATGACGGTCATAGCTCACCTGCCAGACGAGAGAGCCGCATTTGTCTCGGTAAATCTGGCCAACGGCGACCGCTCTACATAACAATGGGGTCTCGGCAGCAGCCCATCACGCTTCGGACTCCCCAACGGTCACTTTCATTCTTCTGGCCCATCTGCTGCAGAACTTCTTGCAGAAGGAAGGGCGACGTTCTGCGCTGCCCGCTGCATCAGACGCTTCTGTGACATGCACGTTCTGGCGCTGATTGAGCTCTATTGTATTCGTATCAGCCTCTCAGACACAATCGACCGAACAAGAGACGAACTGACTTTAAAATACACCGAGCGTCTTATACATGATGAGCAGCAGCACCCTGTTGTGTCAGACGGGCCAAGTTTGTGCCGTGCTTGCCTGTCTTCGCTTCAAGATGTCTGTCTTGTCTGCAGCATAGAGTGGGAGCGGCAGCTGCTCAATTTCAGGCTGTTCTAGAATTATATATTCCGCGGCTCCATGTCGAAGTCCAAATGGCATGTGTTCGCCATCCTCACCTTGCCGACACCAACAGTAGCAGACTAGCTACTGCTGCCACCGACTTGTGAAGTAGGCACTTGGTTGCATGTACATAGAGCAGTAGTTGCCCTGCGCAGTGAAGTACTGCAGAAATGGTGACACGTTCGTATAATGTGACTCAAGAGAAGTAGTTAATCTTTACTATCTTGGGCAGTTAATGACAAGAAAAGCAAGTAGTTCTAGTATGTAGTAGAATAATCGATAGACATTGGTCTAAAAATCTCGAGATGTCGCATAAAACTACAAAAATTTTTTAAGCAATGAAACTTTAGCTGAAAGAAAGAATGTGACTAGCGAGAGTCTACCCAGGAAAGGGATTCATTTGCTACTCCACTCTGCATGAATTAGATTTGTTTGGACACAAATAACCATATGCCTTTCTCAATACTAAAAGAAGTATTTCCAGTCACAATTATTTCTTGTTAATACAGAGAAAAATAGACCACCATGAGTTTCACTGTAACAACTTTTATTGTACGCTATTGGCTAGATTTTCCCTGTAAAGCGCTACTCTGCATAAGTTTCCCATAACACCAGCGTTTTCCAACTCGCGGAAAGCGTTGCACAGCACAATGAGCTTTTGGACGCTTGGAAACTTCATAGGCTTCTCTTTTCCAGTGCTCCAGCCTCTCAATTTGAGCTTTTGTCTCGCGAGCTCTGCCTTGTTACGACCTCGCCAGTAACGCGTTCAGTTCCAGCATACGACAGAGATAACAAGAGTCGAAGTGCAGGCCGCCGTCATAATCAAATGTGGCACTCGTATCACTTTCTTTTTGAAGTCGGCCATTGGTGCAGCTTTAAGTGCTTGTGTGGGTCGCACTCCACTTGATTAGAGCCTGCCGTAAAGTTGCTGCCTCTGGCACTAGCGGCCAAAGTTTATCCCCAGTTTTGCAACGAACGACCGCCTGATAACTTATCCCGTCCAGTCAGGTCGCGTTTTGACCGTAGAATAGGTCAAGAAAAAGTTTCCTTTTTTTATCCTTTTCGTTTCAAATGGAAACGATTCGCCTTATCTTCCATCTGTTCTGGATGATTCCCAAAACTTGTTAGAAATATTTTCGAGGTCGCGTCGCTAACACGGGCTCTGCATGGCAGCACAAGAAAGCTTATCACCGCTGCATCGCAATTTTCCTTTCATCAGAAAATATTAAAGCGCTGCAGAATAAGTTGGGCAGAAAGTCCTGCTGGAACTTCATCGGCTCAATTTTTCTTCATACAACTGATGTATCTTTTGATAACCCAACACAGTGCAGGAGATGGAACGTGTAGTACTCTGAAGGGTAATCACATTTATGCATCAGTGGTAATACAGTGGAACTCCTGCACCCTATGTCTATGTATTGTCTTCATTACGAGCTAACAAGTTCCGCAGCAAACCTGGAGTGTGTCGCAATCACGCCAAAACCGGGTTACCGTAAGCTGAAAAAGGTTACCATAACCAGAAACGTGGTTGTGATAGCGCCATCTAGCGACGAGCTGTGTAAGCTCAGCGACATTGAAATTGCGTTTTAATTTAAATTTTGTCAATATTAGTTTCAAGTAACTGATCTGTTTACTTATTCTGGTGTAAGGAGCTTATTTGTTGTATATTTGAATGAATTTGGTGCTCTCTTTATTCAAAATAGAAGTTTGTGCTCGATAACCTGCATCACCGTAACCCGTGTCGCAGTCTTCAGTTGAGCTATGATTGCGACAAGAGTTGCGATTGGCTGGGTCACCGGTGTAGCACCGGTAACCCAGAACTGCTGATTGTGACTCACCCCTGTTTCCCTTAACGTTCTTAAAACGCTTTCATAAGTGACACCGTAGTCAACCACAAAGTTGTACCATAGTATACTGTAAATCTACTACACCAGTCTGCTAGTCACTCGGTTCATACATACACTTCATCAGCCATTGTCACAATTCCCTGCAGATGGCGCTGTAGAACGTCTCCGTTTCGGGTAATCTCCTTTTGAGGAGTTTTACTGTACGTCAAAATTCTAAAAAGTGTCATCTCCACTCAGCATGTTTGGTACGCGGGATTCGTAGGATCTACTGCTTGTTGCCAACACTTCCGTTCTGTTTACGTCAATATGAGCCGTGTGTATAATGAAATTGTTAACTTCAATATTTTCATTTAAGATGCGCAAGCATGAGTCACTTGACATACCTACGCAAAAAAAGTCATTCCGGTGAAATCAATTTCAGTTTTTTAGTGTTTGAAGGTTGACATTAAAACTGAGATAACATTTCGGCCTACACAGTAGTTTTAACGATGAGTTGCTCTGGTGTTCTTGTTATGGTTATTGAACATGTATTTGATACCCACGCATAGTTAACCACAGCCATAGAGTATAAGGGAATTGTCACTTGAAATTGAACCAATTGATCTGCAAATGATAAAATTAAGTGAAATCACAATAGATACTTTCATTTTTGTAAATGGATGGCAAACTCTGCTATTTCTCATTATTGCTAAAAGTATACAATTGCTGAAGCGTGCTGTGTGATCAGTTATTAGGACAGTGATACCTTGCGCCTTGGATTGTTTCTTACGTTAAGTTTGAAACAACTAGCCCTTCTGAACACGAAGCAAGAGGCCCATCGACTAATTAAAAAATTTATTCTTGTAATAAACTAATATCCAAATATAACACCACTATTTTAGTTACCTTTTACTCCTGATCCCCCGTAGTCTTTCTTGAGGACAACTTAAATCATATGAAAAGTAGCGTATCATAAACTACGTTTAAAACATTGCTATTCCTACGACAAACCAACACTTTAATTAGTTTCTGCAGAATTAAGCTTGGTTTGCGCTGTGGTTCATTGTTGTAAGTACGCAGTACGAAGCGTCCAGTTGCTTTGCTGCTTCCATCTAAACAACACAAGACTGGGCAGCTTCTTGTGTTCTAACCCACTTCAAACTTGACTAGATATCCAAAACTTTACAAGTGGCACTTGCTATGCAAACTGTCTTAACTGCTAACAGGTTAGCAAATCTTCTGACAGACAGTTGAGTTCCAGCGCTTTGTATGGCGCGTGTAGAAAATATCGTAGAAACAACTTGGCTTTGAATAAGATTAAGAAACCACAGGAAGACGAAAAAACTTGAAAAAAAAATTTACCTTTTCTCTAATAAATCAGTCTGTTTTCCTGGAAATGTTGCACATAGACGTCGATACGAGAGATTGGGTTAAAATAAGCAGCTGCCTTATAGCTGTGACTTGGGAATGACCCACCATGGATCCCGTGAACGTTTCCAAGAAGTTGTGAGGCGGCCCGGCCGCAGAAGCAATCTCTTCTCACCCCACATGTTCCCAAACACTCGACGCTGGGCCGTGTTCCTGAGACCCTCGGGCTAATTTTTATCGCCAATTCGGTCCTTCCTTGAAAGCTTTTCGCCATAATTTGACGACTGAAACCCTTCTGGTTTTAAAAGAAAAACTATAAGGATATTTTTAATGGGACGAGTGCCAGTGCTAAACCATGGGCGTGCTTTAACAAAGGATATTAACCTTAAATAAATCCTCTCAACCCTTTAGGGGGGGCTTTGTAATGAAGAATTATGTTTTTCCGACGTCTTTAGCTTTGTGTGTCGGATACTTATGCATCGGATACGTATATATCACTAGCTGTCTCCTGGCTTTGGAAGAATATTAAGAAGAGGGTCGGTAAACCAGCTAGTTCGGTCGGTAGTTCACTTATAAAAGGAGAAGATAAAACTCTATCAAAGACACCAGTAATAGTATTACCGTTCATTGTAATGAAAATAATACAATAACTATTACCTGAGAAGTGTTCCTTTTTGTAGACTATCCGAGCAGCATAAATGCTGCACTTGGTGCATAACGTACTACCTAGGCGAAATAAAAAGAGCTTCAATATCGTTTAATGACACATAAGGCAACTAAACTCGTTCGTTCATTACATTAATAAAGACATGTTATCAACAGGGAAATTACAGGTAATATGAAAATTGAAACATTGTTTTTATTTCTATTGGATCTATTTTTTTAAATTAATATGTTATCATATGCTGTTATTAGCCACATTATTGTCCTCAACAGCGTTCATTAAAGTTATTTCTTAACTTGTTTATTACTGTTCTTTTTTATTTTATTCTTTGTTTGGCTCCCAGCTTTGCAATTGTTGGTGGTAGATGTTGATTTGTTTTCCATGAAATTGAACAACCGTATTCACGTCTTTGAAAAGTTGACCAAAACATCTCGTCAACTTCCTCCATATACAGTATAAATATTCAATGTGGTTTCTACTCATTATAATGTTCTGCCCAAATTGGGTATTCCATTAATTTTACATTTCAGAATTATTGAGGAACTTTGCTGAATAATTATTCATCGCTAAACATCAGATAGAGCACTAGAGTAGCCTAAGCTGCTAAACTATAAAACGATTATTGAGTTCTTGTTCTACCTTGAGGTGCTTCATTCTTAAACAAATTCACAGTTAATATTCTGTGGTTCCCTCGGAAGGAACAGGATGGTTCATAGGGTTAGGTGTGGCTCCCATCTTATGGTATGGGAAGCAGCGCCTCTAGCGTTATACTATGGGTTACCTTCGTCATAGCTAGACCTGCAGCGCGTCTTTGATTCGTGCCCACTCTGCGGCCTTTTATATCCAAGCTCTTGCCTAACACATTGTGTTCTGTAGGTTCTTCTTTTCCGACTGGCTGTTCCCATGGGTGCTGATCCCGCGTGAAAACACCCACGTTGAGATGTTAGCATTTCTATCGACATACTGTATGTTCCTTATTTCTTACTCTATTGAATCGCCTTTGTAGTGTAGATGGAGGAGTAAATTTTTCAATTTAGAGAAACATAACAAAAATAGAACTTGGTGACTGATATTCGGCATTGATGTGAGCCATTCTAAAAGAATGAAAATGAAATACCAGCAATTGGTGAATGTCCCTGACATCTGACAATGGGTTATAACGAGCCGCCTTCTCAACAGTCGGGGGAATAATTGCCAGGATTTATAGTTTTCATCGTGTCCGTATGCGTGTGTGTATTTCCGTCCAGATTTGGCTTGTCAAGTGTTTCCCAAAATTTTGTTAACAGACCTCAGTTGCATCGAACTTAGCTCCTAGTCTGGACTTGGTGGGTCGCGGGCTGGGAGGTCCCGTCGTGTTTACAAAGTCCATTCTAGTTTTTTTTTGTGTGTGTGTAGGTGTAGGTGTAGGTGTGTGTGTGTGTAGGTGTCTGTGTGTGTAAAGCACTATTACCGTCAGTGTGAGCGTTTCGCTATGTACACGCATGCCAGCAGTTGGACCGTCAGTCCGTCCGCCGCAGTAACAGCGAGTTTCTGAATGCCAGAACGGTTCTCCCCTAACTTCAGCTGCCAGTAAAATGAAAACTTTTTATCACTACTGAAGCTGTCCAGCAAACCGCACCTACATGCAGTACATTGCAGTTCGAGGCTCCCCTGTTGGGACAAGGCAGTCAGATTCTGCTGAATTACTGAATGCTTTTTGTAATGTGTGGTTCTGCTTCTCATAAAATTGCTCAATTATTATTGCAACAATCTGCTAAGTTAGCAACATTACTGTAATAGCAGTTAGTTAAGAGTTCTCAGACAAAAATGTCTATGTCGATCAAAATTGTTAAAATTAAATGCATGTATACAGAAAAGTTATAGTGAGCAGTTCTCGGACAAATTAATGATGCTATCCAAAATATTCAATCACTAGTGAAACAATCTACCACACGAATAAAATTACAACGAGTAGCTCTTAGTTATCAATTCCCGGAAAATATGTCACTGCTGATTGAAGCTTTTGTAGTATTAATCCATTTGTACCTGGAAAAGACAAAACATTACGTTTGCATAGGACAATTTGCAATGTCCACAACTGCGCACGGTAGGCACACAAAGGTGCTAATGCAACAGCCCACCAAACGTTAACTTTAGCAGTAATAGGAGTTGCCTGGGCTGAAAGCATTTTTAAAACAAATATCTGGTGTCGCTCGACGTTCTCTGTCCTAACAGCGCCCGCCTTTTTTCCTGCCATAGAGTTGCAGCCTCCGCCGCTTCTCTTGACTTGGCACACGGCCAAAATCAACTTGTTAGCTCTGCTCTGGGCGTCAAATCGAATGCACTCTCTGCCAAGAGTGTCAAATCGAATGCACTCTCTGCCAAGAGTGACAAATCGAATGCACTCTCTGCCAAGAGTGTCAAATTGAATACACTCTCTGCCAAGAGTGTGTCAAATCGAATGCACTCTCTGCCAAGAGTGTCAAGTCGAATGCACTCTGCCAAGAGTGTCAAATCGAATGCACTCTCTGCCAAAAGTGTCAAGTCGAATGCACTCTCTGCCAAAAGTGTCAAATCGAATGCACTCTCTGTCAAGAGTGTCAAATCGAATGCACTCTCTGCTAAGAGTGTCAAATTGAATACACTCTCTGCCAAGAGTGTCAAATCGAATGCACTCTCTGCCAAGAGTGTCAAATCGAATGCACTCTCTGCC
>LQNS02277219.1:476203-491261 GCA_001587735.2 Parhyale hawaiensis
GATCTGTACTATTTCCGGCTTTTGGGATTGGGGTAATGATTGCGTGTTTATAAGTGCTTGGTATAACACCATCGTCCAATGATTTACGCCACATGATGTAGAGCGGGTAAGAAATGCTTGGTAGCGGAAATATTGTTATAAATGAATAAGGAACACTATTGTTACTTGTGCAACGCCGACGATCTTTTCTCCACCTGACGTCACACGAGTAGATGCGCAGAACCGTCTCAAAATGGTCAAGCGATGAGTTAACCTGTTAACGTAGTTCAACCATGGTCCCTACCGATAGCTCTTCCCAGTCTTCAGTCATGAGTGTCATTAGGCAATCCCCTTCAGGAGCCATAGGATGGATATTAGGGTAAGGTTAGATAAGTTCACCCATTCTATGTTACAGGGACCAGCGACCCTGCAGGAGGACAATGCAGGTTACCTTAGCCTTAGCTAGGCCTAGGGGACGCCTCTCCTTTGTGCTTACTTTTCTTCTTTCAGCTTTCATACTTCTGCTGCCGTTACTTTCCTCTGTTCTTCCTCTCTTTCCTGACTGTTATTCTTACGCGCGTTGATCCTATGTGAGAACACCCTCGTGCATGGGTTCCACATTTCTATCGACATTCAGTATGTCCCTTCCTTCTTCCTCTGTGATATAGCCTTTGTTGTGAAAACTGAGACTCAGCTGCTCAATCTTATAATATGCAATACTTCATCGTACTCTCACAATGGCGAAGCCGTAATACGGCATAACATTTGAAACGGTTCCTCGAAGTTGTCCCACCCAGCAGCTCTACCAAGCCTGCAGTCCTGATGTTATTAGCAATGTTTAGTCCTTCTCTTACCTTAGCTAGTGGAGCTGTAATATGGTGCAACATTTGAAGAGGTACTTCGAACTTGTCCCGCTCGACAGCTCTGCCAGGCCTGCAGTCGTGAATGCTGCCGAGAAAAATGTGGCGTGTTAGGCTGTGTCAGATAATCTCTGCTTCAGGAATATCTCCTTTCTTCCTTTTATTGGTTTTCTTTATCGGACGGAGGCTGCGAGGCCGTTGTGAGATAGGCACGCCCCTCGCCTCCCTTTCCTCTTATTGTGTTCGTATCCTTCTCTTCTTTTCCTTAACATCAAAACGAGCAACTTTACTCTTTAGGAGTAATGAAGGGCCTGGAAGGCTCGATAGAACCATTTTTACCATTTACTATATAAAAGTAAACGTCTGTCACGGTTCAAGTTGTGATGTTCCTGCAAACGCTAAGTTTTAACGAGGACATTAAGAAGTTAGTGTAAGTGCTGCATGGCTGTAAATGCTGCATTGTTGTTTTATATACGCTTTCGAGGAGTTCTTCTCCTAGCCTGCTTCATTCAATATTTTTAGATCCTACTGTGCACATATACGATCATTGCAAATATTGTTATTCCAACAAGAAGTGATCAATTCAGACTCTTATAGGAGAAACAACCCTTCTTTTTAAAGCAACTGCCGCCTTTGTGGTGCAAAAATAAAACAAGTTCTTTTCAAATTCGAAATACTTCGTATTGTTTACAGCTGCGGACCTCAAGAGCGGGGAACACCCTATTCCTGACCATAAAGTTTCTATAACTTAGAGTTCAATGTTCATACAATCATACTAATAAACTGAGCGCTGTAATGCCAATACCCTGGAGTCTTTGTTAACCCTTTTGTGGCAGAATTACGCAATACTTTTAGAAGGAATAGCCCCACTTTCGCAGTACTTTTCGAAGGAATAGCCCACTTAAAGTGTCCTCAAATGACTAGAGAAGTCACAGAAGGGTTATACAAACATTTTGGCACGCATAAAACCGTGTGTAAAAGGGACATCAGATTTATTTTCAATTCTCTGAAGAGTAGTTAATGGTCCTCAGTGATGTCAAATCTATATTTGGCACTCGTGCATACCTAACGTAACAGTACTGGATAAACCCTAGCTCACAGCATATACCGTAGGTACTTTTCCCATAATATCATGCTGAATGCTTGTGCAGCCATTTTAAACTTACGTTGATAATTGTCCGTGATCGCTATCAATGGCCAGTATAAACAGTTTATTAAACACAATACTTTTATAATCTCTGCAGTGCTTACGACTCTGTATACATGCCAGTAAATATAATAAGCAGCCTAGTAAAGCCAAACTCCCTCGCCCAAGGACTGTCTCGAGTGATTTTTCCGTACGACATGTTGAAGTTGGCCGCAGTTCCTGCCGAAGAGGTAAGTTTGTAGAGTTAGGTAGGTCCTCAAGATTTATTTTCCCTTCTGCTCCGCGAGGTGAGCCTCTGGATGGTGTTAAGTGACGCCGCCCATGGGGCTCCAACTTGCTCTCGTGTGAGGGTGGCCGTGCAAGAGAGTCTTTGCACGATTGTTTTTATTCCCTGTTTTTCTGTCTCTTAGAAATTCATTTCGCCTAATACCTATTCACACCCAGGAGTAACGCCCTGGTTCTAATGGAAGCTTCCAGCAGGAATACCGAAATTAAATATTAATGTCGAAAACTATATTAACTGAATGAAATTCACTGCTCATCACTAAGTAACGGCAGCCGTGGAGAAACAAATCAATAAATACATAGTAATGCCGAACGTAAATCACATTATAATCCTTGTAATGCGCATTGCCCAGTGTAAGTAATATTAAAATGCATGCAATGCCCAATGGTAGTAACATTGCAATCCTTGTAGTGCCCACTACCTCGTGTAAATAATATTTCAAGCTTTGCAATGTCTGATGTAAGTAAAATTCTAATATAATCCCTACCGTGCACATTGCAAGGTGTAAATAATACCATAAGCTACATAAGCTGTGTCATGCCGGTTGTCATTGTAACTACTCGTTACAAGGCAGGCAATAAATAAAAAAACTCAAATAATTAGCATTAGGCCAAAATTTAAATTAGCTGTAAATTTTTGGACAACATTGCTATCATACAAAATATGTTTGAAGATTGTTCACTCTATAAGAAATGTACGAGCATTATAGGTGTTGTCATTGACATTACATTCCACGTACAAACAAGTAGCTAGCTTTAGTCTCTTTATGTTACATGTGCAACCAACAGACACTGAAACGTCTGTGCGTTAAAGAAGCGAAATTACGGCCATAGCGATTTCAGTTTTGCGATAGTTTTTTCCCCCGAAACCGAAAGAGCCCGTAACCAGTACGATAACATCTCTTTTTAACTTTTTGTTTAATAATTTTTTCTTTATGTTACTTATCCATCGTATGAAAACCCCACCAAGTAATCTGTCTTCTTAACTTAGGTTAAATTTGACTGTACGAGTACCGTGATGTGGAGAACGTAATACAAAAACAAGGATCATTGCCCTGTGTGCTCTACCCAAGCTACAGATTTTAAAAATACATATGTACACATAGTTAATTAAATTAAGTTCTTTGTTAAAGAGTCAGCAGGTTCTAGAACGATTTTTTCCGAGGCAGGGGCTATGCCACACATAAGATAAAAGACTAACCGGTGTCTCACTGTGCCGTTTATGGCTAGATTTTTTCCTACGCGTTGAAGCTTTGCACTTCTCATTTTTCATGCTCTCTGTCTTACATGTTTCTGATAAGAGTTTCACGCTCTTCTTCTCATGTCTGTTCTCGGTGAGTACTAATAATACCATTAATTTGATGGTATTATTTTACTTTCACTTACACATGATTTTCATGACTTTTCTTGTGTTCAGTATGTAAATTGGGTCAATTCAAGACATTTTACATGAATGACGTTTTCGTCGCAAATGCTTAGTTTTTGAAATATATGACTTTGAAGTTCCCATTGTTTTTCTATGGGAGAAAATGCCGAGCGGTCCCAAACAAGCGAAATTAGGGTTAGGTTAGGTAAGGTTAGGTTAGGTAAGGTTAGGTTAGGTAAGGTTAGGTTAGGTAAGATTAGGTTAGGTAAGATTAGGTTAGGTAAGATTAGGTTAGGTTAAGTAAGGTCAGGTTAAGTAAGGTTAGGTTAAGTTAGGTTAGGGTAGGCAAGGCCAGGTTTGGTTCCTTTAAAGCCTGTGATGACATCGGCTATTTTCTATCATAGGAAAACAATGGGAACTTCAAAGTCTAATATCTCAAAAACTAAGCATTTGCGAAGGAAATATTATTCATGTAAATTTCTTAAATTGACCCAATTAACATACTGAAAGCAACAAAAACCCCAAAAAAAACATATGTAAGTGAAAGTAAAATTTTACCAATTTGATTTGTTATGCTCTCCGTAAATCTTACTGTAACTACCACAAGAGTCCGTGCAGACCCAACACCTCGCAGATGTGGAGGCTTGCACGGTAAAATTCGCTTTTACGACTTTCGTGCATTTTCGACATTTGAAGTCACATATAGGTAAAAAGACCCATTTTAGGACATTTTTCCTGAATGACGTTTCTGTCGCAAATGTTTAGTTTTCGAGATATTTGACTTTTAATTTCCCATTAAGATCCGCCATTTGGGCCATGTCGCGCCATCTTGCGGCAGCTTTTTTAAAATATGACGGCGTAGCGCGTATCGCTGTGCACGGTTTTTTATTTTTTCTCGCTAGATATTAGCAGAATTAGTCTTGGCCACCTAACCTTATGAGTAAGAGCCACGTTGTATCCGAAAAACTGCAGCAGAAAAAAAATGGGAGCTTCACAGTCATACAGCGATCTCGAAAAGTAAGTAAGCATTGGCAATGGAAACGTCATTTTTGACTAAAGTCTTAAATTGGGTCCCTATACTTACACAATTATGACTTTAAAATATCGAAAATGCATGAAGGTTCAACATTAATGTACGTTACCTTATATAATTCATCATCCTTATGGCATGGTTTGATATAATCGAAATATTCCAGGCAACAACCGGCACAAGCACCTTTCATTGCAACAGCCACGTCGATACGGTCGTAGATTCGGATTTCACTCTTCGTCGTTTCGTCAATGCTATTCCTGCCTACCCCATTCGTGAGAAATTACTTAAAATCGCTCCTTCTACTGATATAATTACTTCAAAATATTGAAATATCATAAGGTTAGGAACCACAGACTGGTGCTGCTAATATCCTACGAAAATATATAAAAAAAAAAAAACAGTGTACAGCGATGTCGCGATACGCCGCCGTGTTGCGGACAAACCTACGGCTAGATAGTGCGACATGGCCGTAATGCCGTATTTTATTTTCTCTCGTAGAAAAACAATAGGAACTTCAAAGTCAAATGTCTCGAAAAGTAAGCTTTTGCGATTGAAACATCATTTATGAAAAATGTCTTAATATGGGTCGTTCTACCTATATATGACTTCAAACTATCGAAACTGCATGAATGTCCTAAAAGTGAATTTTACCGCTTGCACAATCAGGCCTGTACCACACGCAGCCTCTCACCGTATGTGTCAGAGACCCAGTGGTCCACAGACAGGCACATTGGCGTAATTGTTCGCCGGCCAAGCACACAGGCACGGTAGAGGCCGTTTCTACTACCTGGACAGCCCAGCTTCTACGCTAGAACCAGCGGTATGCCATCATATTCGGCCTCATGTCTTTGACAACATACACCAGTTTCGTATTGCTGGGCACTAACCAACCCCCCCCCACCGCACGCCAAACCCTATGCAGTCCAAAAATGCCCTACGCAATCTCTTCGTCGAGGCTTCCTTTCTTTGGCCATATTGCGAATTTTGCCTCCATCAATTTGAGAGACAAAATATGGATTGGATCCATATGGCCGCATAACTCGACGATGAAAATGTTATACAAGACGAGAATTTTCCCTCCGTCGCCACTGCGGGCGTTGTAAATACAACGCGAGATGGGAATTCGGTGTTTGTTGTGAATGCTAATGCCGTAGATTCTCTACAAAACGAGGATTTTATATTTGAGGTACAACTGCAGGCTGTGTAGAAAATCGCGAATCGAAAATTCTGTGCTTCATACGAACTGCAGACGACAAAATGTTCTGTAGAAAACGGTAGGTATGTGTTTGTAGTAATTGTTCTCCCTGTAACTACATCTCGCTTGGAGCATTCGGTGCCAGTTGAGGCCAAGACGTGCCGGGAGTCTGCACAACACGAATTTTTTTTTTTTTTTTGTGACCTTAAATTGCTGCTCAACTAATTTAGGTTCGTCAGTTTAATTTCAGTGGTGGTAAATCTTTTACTAAGTAACATTATTAAAACACGAGTTTATAAATTCAGTGGTGATAAATCTTTGAAATTGTCATATTCAAAAAAGAAAGCGAAGTCCGCATAGACTTCTTTTCATCTTTTGTTATGTATGTAATTACACTGTTAATCGCGGAGCCAGGCTAGAAACATCTTTCCTCTTTTATCATTAGGTGACATTGCCGTTCTACGAGAAATTGCTGCTAACTTTCTTATGGCATCTTCCATGTAGAAAAGGGATGACTGAACTGGCGCGACACTAAACCAGAGCAACCTGAACGAACGCGACTGGAATTGGCGCGAATTGGAATAAGCGCGTCACTGAACAAGTGCGAACTGGCATAGCGCGAAACTGAATAAGCGAGAATCGGAATAAGTCCGAAGGGTTAGAGGTCGCTGAATCAGCACCTTAAACGTTTATATTAGTAAACTTCTATCGAGCTTCATTTGTGTGGATCGTCAGCATACCGTGCAACTATTTTAACCTGATAGCTAATTATAATAGCAACTCGTGTCACATTTCCAAGCTGCAATGGTGGTTGTATTCATATCTTAGCTGAACCTCCTAGTCAGTTTCGCGTTTATTCTATGAGGCGCTTGTTAATTCCTAGTCGCGTCTGCTCCATCAGGCAACAGTTCTCCCGTACGGCTTTCGCGCTCGAGTAGCTTCTCGCTTATTCACTTTCGCGCCTACTCCAGTCGAGCTTGTTCAGGTTGCGCTTGAGCAGTGTCGCGCCTGTTCAGCTCTTCCGTAGAAAACTTGTACAGAAGTGTATCATTTCTGAACTCCGAATGATGTTGATAGAAAAAATGAAAAAAAGTGCTCATCAAAATATAGAGCTACATATTATCCATTAAGTAGGTTAAAGCCTATCTTAAACTTTAATTGCAAATATATTAATGACGATAAATGGCCTAGCAAGCGCTGTTAAAAAGTCACATGTTCCGTATCTCAACATAAATCTAACGTTCTGAAATAAATTTAAATCTGCGGATATTACGCCTTAGATTTAACTTACGAACTTACGTCAGTGAATGAGGAGTCATATCTCCGTCTTAGCTGCAGCAAAACTTCGTATTGACGCAATTGACACTCCAACAACATAACGCGAAGTTTTAGCAATTAGATGAATTATAAAAAAGCTAGATTTTGGAACGCCGCGAGTTTTGATTGCACGAATTGAACTCCAAGTAGTGCTATTTATACTAAGGGAAATTAGGACTATGGAAATTATATCGATGTGCATTACGCCGGAGACGTAATTTGCTACCAGAAAAGTTTTGTGTATCTTGTGTATTATTTTGTACAAAGTGTGCGTAACTTGAGCCACTGTGTTTGACTCTGACAAATTATACTTCTTATACAACTACCTACTGCCATCTTGTTCAAAGCCTATCAGAATATTTAAGGCAAAGAAGCCAATATTTACCATAGAGAGAGCATCGGATAATAGTGGCTGTTAACTTAAAATTTTCCGGTCGGGTAGTGGGACAGTTAAGATGAAATCTTCGGATAGGAAATTTCAACGTTATTTCCTAACTTGGATCAATGATGGAGGAATATCTCCGTACTGAATACAATAGGCTAAAAGTAACAGCTAGTGACATATTTACAGATACTTGTGGCGAGGAGAAAGCAAAATAGTATAGGCAACAGTGCGAGTTTGTAGCTATATATACATATATGTCCATGATCTGCAAGTAATGACTGTTCAGGGCTTTGTGCCTGACAAACTGTTGTCGTGCGAGGTTATGCTATGAGTTTCAAAGAGAACTCTTGTAAAACTGGGTCTATGAATTCTACGCCTGAAATCTGCTTCGTGTCAATGATACTGGATTGCTTTATTCCTTCCAGACTGAAGGCAATAGCAAGTCCTGTTATGTTTTGCGAAATGTTTCCCTATATTGCTATCCTGCTTGAATGAAAAACTTCTGTGGTAAGTTGAAATCACAACTGCGTTATCTGCAGTTAGCAACGCTCTTTCTGACTTAATGTGTCGTCCTTGTGCTAGATAATATCTACAACGTGTCTTTCCTTTATTTATTGATTTTATCTAGTTGTTTGTTTAGTTGTTCACCTATTTATTTGTCCTTTTCCTGTCATATATAAGGAAAACAGCTAGGCGAAAATGAGGCCAGGTTAGAAACTGTGGCCATCCTATCACACTTCGTTGTTATAATCCAATAAGTGAAAAACAAACTATAGGCTGCATATGATGGTGGCATTTTGGGAACTTAATAGGTGAATGCAACTCTTACTCCGCCAAAGCTGAAATCCGATCTATGAAGATACCAAGAGCTTTTCTGAGAACTCGTATCCAACCTGATTTGTACTTTTCTAACATTTAAATATCAGCTGCTCCGAGGTGACGCTGACTTATAGAGAACAAAGAGTTTAATATTCGTCAGCGTAGAGCAGTCTGGTGAAGAATTCGAAGATTTCGTTTCAGCCAGTATTTTTCAAGCGTGATTTGATTTTTCGTTTTTGCAAAGGAGCTTTCTACTTCAGCAAAAAAAAAATGATTAATCTGATATCATGACGTATCAGCAATACCGAGCGGTAATTTTCATGAGTGATGCTTTATTGCCAGCTGAAAATGAGCAAAAATGTTTTTCATGACACTGTACATACGAAAGAATTGGGCCTTTCAGCAGGAATGAGATAAAGAAATTAATAACGAAAGTGATTCATATAAAAAGAGCACATATTATCAGTGAGTAATCCGATGGCCTTAAAACAACGATACCCAATTTTCCCTTGTATGAACCCCGATATACTGTGCAACCGAACGGATGGACGTATGAATGCATGGATCTCGGAGTAATATTCTTGTTGTATATTTACTCCAAGCCCTGGATGGTTGGAACCACCGGCCGAATATAATGTTACTAGTGGCCCGAGCCGTCACTATAAATCATGGCACAAAATTACTACTTCTGGAAAAACCCCCGTTATCTCTTGTGCTTTTTACTGTTCAGAGGGCTTCTCATATGAAAATTCAGCGTTCTGCCTGAAAACATGAAATTACTATCTAATAATACACAGATCGTTGTTGGTCGGTCCGATCTTGCTCGCTCCCTCTTTGGTTGGTTCGTCTCTCCGTCACGCTGTTGAAAATTTTGATAAGAGAAAATTCATCCACTGAAAAACACGTTAAGATGCCATAAAATTTCAGCCCTTTCAGTAACCCTGACAAATATAGCTTCTGAAATATACGGTCGAAAGTGGAAATACTGTATTTTCTGAATTTCTTCGCTTTCAAAACTAGCTCGCTGCTTCTTGATATGACGATAAAGATTTTTCTTCTGAGATTGAGAGTTGAAAGGCGGTACTTTTAATGTAGGTTTTGATCCTGTCGGGCATAAGCTAGGCCTATATCGCATATTTTTTAGCTGAATTTCTTCGTAACATTTCGAAAGGCTCAGTCTCCGTTGAAGTTTTCGTTCCTTGTGGGCATAATCCACTTTTTTTGCTGTCTTATGCTGAATCTATTCGTGGTAGTTGAAACTTCACTCAGAACAAACGTCTTTCAATTTCTTTTGCAGCTATATTTCGCTCCTATAGGTTTGACTGGGTTAGCTGGTATCCACGTTACGGTAAGTAAGCCCTTAGCATTTCCGCTGAATTCTTTTGCCTGAATTCTATTTTTTAGTGCTTCTCACTGTTTGACCAATACAACTTGCGTTCCATTAATGAAAGGTGTCGCTCGCCGGTATGAAACCTCTTTTGCAGCAAAACCTATATTGGGAACCGGAAAAATAAAGCGCTCAATCACAAAATTGTTATCGTCATATTTGACGGCTGGGCCCACTATCATATATATGTGATATGGTGCTGTTAGGTGGCTTCTCCCGTAGCACCTTTGTACAATGAACGTGTCCAGACACGGTCATGCAGGCGAGCTCAGGTATCTCAACTGGAGCTCTCGAGCCCGACCTCCGTATCCAAGATACCGTCTTCAGCTCTCGATTTTTTTCCTATCTTATTCCCGTAGAGCGTGACATGAAAGATATAAATATAGTTATAAATAAATAAAAACACGATGTGAATTATTAAATAGTACTGATAGATACTTCTTTTATTTTTTTCTAACTTCTCTCAGCTTCCATTGTTTCAACGATTTCTTATTAACATCTATCACAACATCTGATATACTGTTCAATTTTATCTGTAATAATGTGTATTTTCAGCATGTTTCAAAATAATCAAAAATAATTTTGCTATTAATGATACGGTTTATATACGCTGCTTACTTATCAAATATCGATAACAACTACTATTACTTTCGTTCATCTTCCAAAAACATCGATCTTTATTATACGTAGAGTGATGATTATCATCTTCTCGATCTGCCGGGTCCGATCAATAAATCTCCAGGTCATATTTGTCTCTGCCGCCCGTGTCCCGGTTTGCTTTAGCTCTGATAAACGAATCTTTGAGGCGCCGTCACTCACTGCGACACCTCCAGCCCGGCTGGGTTTCTATCTCCCGAACGACGGATGCAGACAAAATTGCCCTGCCCGTCTGTTCTGCGGATAAGATTTTCGGCTGAATTTTCATCCGCTGCCGGTTGACGTGCGTCGGAAGCTCGATACGCCAGGCGGCGAATCTTGATCGAAGTTCGTTGCTTAAATCTTCCATATGAACTCCTAGACCAAATCCCTCACTTGTTGTATTTTTCGTAGTCAACACCTTGTTGTGTTGTTCTTCTTCTTACTTGTTGGTCGATGTTGCAAGGTCAGCATTAGTGGCGGTTATATCTCATCCTCCAGCAGTTCTGCTTCGTGTTCTTCTGTTATTCGACTTAAGTTAGCAGCGTGATATCGAGGCAGTGAATCTTTATTAAAGCTCATCGCCCATATTTTTCATGTGACCTCTTCTAGAGCAAAACCAAATTGTCAGGGCTATTTACTTTTTGTTCAAGGTTAGAATATCTCAATGCATGACCATTAATACCAGCTTTCCCGATAGTTTTGCCTTCTTTTTTTTTCTACTCACTAGCTTAGGTGGGGCCTCGTGGTCGCAACATGCACAATCTAATTGCTGCCGAAATATAAAACTTTATCTTTCCCTAGATCCTCTTGGTCGTGGGAGTATCTGAAGGTTGTGTTTTAAGAAGAACTCATACATTTTACCAAACAAGATGCTTGACTTTGTTGTCTTTAGCTACAGTCATTCCATCTTTTTGTAGTATAACCAACAGATTCATTATTTTCAGAGAACATATTTACTATATGTACATAGAACGCATTCAAAGCCAAACTTACAACCAAAGGATTGAGATCGTCAGAAGTTCGTTTTCAGCAGAAGCAGCATGATTCAATTTATCTCCTGCGAGCCCACGACTTTCAACTTCAGAAAAGGTCAACGAAGGAGGCAGGTAAGCTATTTTTCTTGGTATAACAACAAAGAGAAGTGTAGAGAACGGGAGTTTCGCTGAAAGATTATTTTTACTCCAGTTGAAATTCTTTCCTTGATTACATGGCCTTTTGCTGAGGCGAAAATTAGTTTAAAGTGACGCCAATGTGTCTCAACGCTACGCAGATGCAGTTCATATTTTAAAGGACTCTGGATGGACTGCGTGACATGAATTACTGAACGTATGTCATACCGAAGAAGACCGGCGATTGTGCTGCTCAGCAGAATGATAATGAGCCACACTCACTTCTGCTGGCCAGCAGAGCTGGCAGTTACAGTGCATCCATCGTAATCAAATCCCAAGTGTATACAGTGAAGAAACATCATCGCAAATTTATCGTAGTCGATTTTTACGGCCCGTACGCTACGCTAGCACAATAAAGTATTCCCTTTAACGCTCATGCGGGATAAGGTAAAGGGAAATTCTAGCCTCGCCAGAGCGCTCGTATTGATCATACGAATAAGAAGCACCCTGTGAGTACTACAGCAATTACCACTTGACTATGCAGTCTCAAAAATAGACAAGCAGAATGTTTAATTTGCCTCTGAGATTTTCTTTGGCGAACAAATTGGTGGGGAAAAAGGGCACTTTCACAAAAGTTAATTATTTTCTGCTACTCTTTCATGACGGTTTGAGTCACTGGCCCAAACACCAACAGCCATGCATGCTTTTCACTTATACAAAGTACAGCCAAATGTCGCCACCCGAATTTCATCAGCAGTTATGGCTTTCTGATATTCGTGCCCAGTAACTTAGCGAACTTTTCTTCTTCCCTGAAGAGTAGCTTAATGCAGTCTGCATTTCATCAGTCGTTACCTCCCGCTCATATTTGCATCCTGCACTCGAACTTTTGACTCGGGCCCTGAGCCGATGTCTTCCTGAATGGCTTGAGAGGATAAGTGGCCCGCCCAATTCCACGCCGGAAACCAGCCTGATAGAAACCGTCTAGCGAATCCCTCTCAATTTTCGGAATTTTCGTGTTTAAGAACTTTCGTTTCCCCTCCGTAAAGATAGTAATATTTGGTGTTAACGCTCGAACGAATATCTTTGGGAGCACGAGCAATTACGGTGTTATTACAGAGTTTCTCCTCTGGCTGTTTGCCATTTATTGCTTGATGAATTTTGATTTTCGTTCTATGAAGTATTATATTTATACAGCCAGTTGCAAATAAATACAGTATCTACAACCCGTAGTTGATAATTGAAAATTCTACAATCCGGAGTTGAGAATTGAAAGTTTAGCGTCTTTAAGTTGGGAATTGAAACTTAACAATCCGTAGTTGGGAATTAAAAATTTAACAATCCGTAGTTAGGAATTAAAAATTTAACAATCCGTAGTTAGGAATTAAAAATTTAACAATCCGTAGTTGGGAATTGAAAGTTTAGCGTCTTTAAGTTGGGAATTGAAACTTAACAATCCGTAGTTGGGAATTAAAAATTTAACAATCCGTAGTTGGGAATTAAAAATTTAACAATCCGTAGTTAGGAATTAAAAATTTAACAATCCGTAGTTGGGAATTAAAAATTTAACAATCCGTTGTTGGAAATTGAAAATTTACAGTGTGTTGTTGAAAATCGAAAGGGGTGTTACATAGACAGTGTGGGTCTCTACTCATGTTCCCGGGATTCAGGGTTTCTCAGGCTCATTTCGAAGAGGCTGTGCTATGCTAGGGGCTGAGGGGATCTGCTAAGACTCTCACAAGCTGCCCAAAAACTCGTTCGACATTTTTTTCGACCATATGATATTTGTTTGTAAAGGGCTAGTGCTGCTAAGTGTATCTGCAAGGAATAATCGTGCCAACCTAAGTATATAACTACATATATGTTCATATCGCTAACGTGTATATATATATAATTTAGACTGTGGTAACAATAAAGGAACCTAATTTAAATACAAAAATTATTGTATGTAGAGTTGGTAGTTGGTGATCGGTGAATCAATTCTTCAAACAGTTTTCGAAAAGTCGCAAACTAGGTAGCGGCATAGTTGCTACGTTGATTGTCAACTCTAAAACCAAGTCTCTACCTTCTTCTTCTTCTACACCATTTTTTCTTAAACATAGCTATGCTATTTTATCTTACTTGACATTTGTTTGTCACTTTTATACAAGCCATTGTTTACCAGCTGAAGAGAATAGTCTCAACGGATTTGCTGTAAATTAGCTGTACTTTGAGTCTTAGGCCTACTCTGTCATTCTTTATAAATAGGTAATGTACTGAGCATCATGCCACGGTAATGTCAAGCCATTTTCTGCGAGTCGGGTAAGCCATAAAAATATTTATTAACGTTTGAACTTGAATTGTGGCTTCTTACCTCCGCTTATGGATGGATCATGGACATTTATTAAATTTACAGAGATTTTTGGAAGAACTGATGATGAACTTCTGGTGAAGATCTGTTCCTCCCTTTTATTGCTTGTCTCTTTTTTTTTTTTCTTGATGCCATAAGTCAAAAGTTAGGTTATGGTGAGATTTCTGTGAAATTTGCACGAGTTGTAGGTACCTACCGATATATCACGAATATTAAATGATCAAATTCTTGTGACGATCTATTTGTTTGTTTATCATCCCCGAGCAAAGCGAAAAGCGGTGATAATGTCTTTGTTGAAGATTCAAGTACACATATTTGTATATATATTTCTATATTTGTCTGTCAACCCAAAAAGTAGTAGAAGGAGTAGAGCAACGTTAATAATTTTTGCAGGGAGTCTGGTGGGTTGACCTAGATGTGATAAATGCAAAACAAAATATTATTAGCTGGCCACAAAAAATGACTGCAATGAATTTTGTTGTTTCTCCACTAAGTAAGAGGTAGGAGTTCAGTAATAATAATTTTTTAGGTAGTCAAGTGGGTTGACTGAGATGTCATTTAACTTACGCCACCATGGAATGATAAAACCTAGTCATTCATTAAATGATATAATATTGGCAATCATGTATTGATGTAGAGTGGGCACCCTTGAAGTGATGTAACGTAGGCACCCATGAAGTGATTTAACTCAGGCAGCCAAAAAAATTATGCAACATAGGAAACCATGAAGTGATATAATGTAGGCAACATCGAAAGGGTGTAATATACATAGGCAGTTATTTGAAATTATATTGACACTCACGATGGGCAGCTTTAGATGGTTCCAGTAATGAAGGGTTGTATCAGCCCTAAATTGTCATGTTTTAATATCATTTACCGGCTGTCTTGGTATCTTCTTCTCATATTTCAAAATGTATTCTTAGTTCATTGCCACCAATGTAGCATTACCGTGGTTTTACTTCATTTTTTCAGCACTACGGGGTTTTCTTAACCTCCCTTTTGTTGCGGTTATTGGGATGAGGTTTATCGAAAGCTCTAAATACAGCAATTTCTGAGGTTATTGCTTCAAATCCGTCATTGGAAAAAACTCAATTGAATGTAATATTAATGTACATTACGTGTAGTATCTATGAGCCAATTTTGTATAAAATCTTAATATTCCTATAAATTATGGTGAATTTTCAATTTTT
>LQNS02277219.1:572330-589300 GCA_001587735.2 Parhyale hawaiensis
ATCATCGTCCTCCCTAACCCTGTAGACCACATTCACTTCTTTAGCTTCCTAATTTGTGTTTCTATAGGGTGTGTTTATTGAAACTTTACCCTTTTTCACTAGATATTGGATGTTACCTGTGTGTCTGGTAAAGAAAATTGCAACAGATAGCTGGCAGCGGAATGGAATACAACAGATTGCAGGCAGTGGAATGGAATACAACAGATAGCTGTTGTATTCCATTCCACTGCCAGCTATCTGTTGTATTCCATTCCACTGCCAGCTATCTGTTGTATTCCATTCCACTGCCAGCTATCTGTTGTATTCCATTCCACTGCCAGCTATCTGTTGTATTCCATTTTGCGTACCTCTTCCTATGTTTATACAGGCCACTGAAAATAAGAGAGAGAGACGAAATATCGAATTGCCATTTGCTTACAAATCCTTGGAAGTGCTATGAGTGCCACGTTCAAGATATTAGCACAATTCATAAGTTTCAAGATCATATTTTCTCAATAACTCTTTACTACATGACTTGAAAATACTGTATGTAGGTTTCCTTAGGAATATCATTACTTGCAATGTTCATCACTAAATTTTTATAAGCACGAAAAGAAAGACCTCATTTATTATAGCTGATCTGGATACCAAGATCATCGTTGGCCCAGACGCTTGTAGGGTTACATGCCTTAATACCAACATCGGGAAAATGTTAGCAGTTGGCAGGTGGTCTCATGTGATTGCAGGCATGAAGAGCTACATCCTTGCGCAGAATATTCGCAACGTTGCGATAACAGCGCTTGCCCCATTTATTGACTACATTCAACTTCCGTGAGCATCACACTGGCACTATTTAAACGGTCCTTTTGAGTTATAATATGGTTAAAAAAATTGGTGTTTACTAAAGTCATCGCTACAGTTAGGTGAGTGATACTCGAATGCAATCATTTTGTAGATCATCGTCCTCCCTAACCCTGTAGACCACATTCACTTCTTTAGCTTCCTAATTTGTGTTTCTATAGGGTGTGTTTATTGAAACTTTACCCTTTTTCACTAGATATTGGATGTTACCTGTGTGTCTGGTAAAGAAAATTGCAACTACACTCAGCCTACTAAGATCTGTATTAGATGTACACTATTTCATCACGGCATATTTTTATTAATTGAAAACGCGTGTGGGATGCGTTTTGATTTGTAATCTAAAGAATTTCTGCCCAGGAGTTTTTTTTTTTTTTTTTGCAAAATTGCATTGAAATACTAGCTCGCTCGATATAATTTATTTCAAGTTATATAATCATTTATTTATACTTTTTGACACCATTACCATAAAATAACTATTAATGCGTTTATAGTCATTGCTCCGCAGCAGGTTGGCCAAAGACGAATATGTATGTAAAAACTATAGTTTTCTCTGTGTTATAATAACCCCTGAAAAATGTACTGCTCTGTCTCAGCCTCTGCGATTGAGATTTTCTTATTCACCAAGCCATAACTTGTCCAGAACTTTATTAATCGTGAGCTTCGGATTCGTTATTTTTCAATCCATTTTGGCGGTAATTGCAGACCGGTAACGCTTTTTAGCACGGAAAACTAAGCGGATTACATAATCTCGGTCGCAGTGTGCAAAGTCAAGGTTCCTTCACTTGACATGTATGGTGAAGGGTTGCACTTAGCTTAAATTTATGACTATAACCATATGTTCTCAACGCTGTTGTGTCTTATATATTGAAATGTATATTTCGATGCTTGAAATTACAGTCAGGTGAAGCAAAGCGAAAGCTGTGCTATATAGGCTACGGTGACTGCGGCCCGCGATCAATGTTATTCCGGAATTTGGTGCCTCTTATGGACCCACGTCGTTTAGGTTGTGCTACGCTGCGGGCAGTGTATTTCCACGAGGACTCTAGTTTTCCTCGTTCTGCTCTTTGGAAATAGGCCTGCTGGTCCATCTACAGCCAGCTATTTTATCTACTAAAGAGCCATGAATCGCATATTTTATTTATGTATGCACCGTTACCTACATTATACATAGTGTTGTCTAATACCCATAGAATATATAGTACGACAGCTGCTGTTGCCAGGGCTTGCGAACCGTCTCTCCCCTAAACTCCACCCACTTTCGCCTCTGCGGCCGCTCTATAGCACCTCACTTTTGCATCACAGTAAGCTCCGCTCACGATGATGCAAAAGATAAGTGCTTTAGGACGGTCACAGACGCAAAAGTGGGTGGAGTTTAGGGAGAGACGTGCCGCAAGCACGGGCAACAGCAGCTGTCACACTATCTATATTATAATTCTGCTTGAGGCTCCATTCGTCCGCCCGTCCATATGTCTGAACGTTATGCTTTTCAATATTAGATAAAAGATAATTCAACTTGCAAGACGCTCTGATTTTCACTTAAAAGATGTTCAACCATAGCTGTCTTCTTTTCACATCTTGAAAATTTTTTCAGTCGGTTTCGAAACTAAGACATGAAGTTCATATCACCCGTATCTTATCTACCGCTATTTGTATCTTGTTTTCGCAGTCTTGTTTCATCACTTTGCTGGTGATGCACAACGTTCTTAAGGGGATCCCCCAGATTTCAGCAAATTTTTTATTTGAGAACCGATTGTTCTGAAATTGCCACAGTACATGTCATTTTGAGAAAAAAACTCATTTTGCTCATACAACTTTTTCGATTTAGGGCTAATTTTTTGAGATAACAGGAAATATATACATGGGCATAGATACATATTTTGAAATTTCAAAACAATAGAAATCAATAAATTTTCATACTATAAGAAAAACTTACTTTTTTTCCATATAAGTGTCTAACTTTAAAATATCAATATTAACTGAATGTATGGCTATGTTGCAAATATAAACAGTTGTAAAGTAAATATGTAGCCATTTGCTAAGTTTATCATACAATTTGCAAATTTACGAGTTTTTACTTTTACCTCAGATTATGCAACAAGTTAATCAAAACGTCATAAAGAGGAAATAAATACAAGTGAACAGGAACATTTTTATTACATTTCCAAAACCAAAAAATTATAACCAAAACAATTCAATAAACACTGAAATAAGTGTTCAGTAGTGGTAAACACAACAAGTTAATTTTGAAAATAGCAACTTCCATTTTCATGTTTTTATAAGGCGAATATCAACAGACTTTGTCAAGTTTGATATTTCAGATGGTAGACTAGAATCTGCAGCTGTTTTTACTCTATTCCACAGGCTTACTTTGCACAAAAACTGCCGACCACCTTCATAGACCTTCCTTTTGATCATTGTCCAGAGGCTCTCAATGGGATTTAAATAAGGGCTATGCGCTGGCCAGGTCATCATTCTTTTTTATTTAATCTTCCATCCGCAAGCCAGTTAGCAGTGTTCTGTGCTCTGTGTGAGGGAGCGTTATCGTGCTGAAATACCAATTTGGATCTGCGTGCGATAGTCTGCTCATCAAGCCATGAAATCGAGTTGGCTTCAAGAAACTGGTAATACCTTTCTGCATTCAGTTTAACTCCTTCTGCCACTTCAAATGGACCAATAAGGGTGTCACCTACTATCCTGGCCGAAACATTACACCTCCACCACCTTCTTGACGCCTAAGCCGTGTCTGTTGAGGTCGGTCATGGAGGACCCATACAGACGCCCATCCATCTGGACCATCAAGAGTGCCTCTGCATTCGTCAGTAATATGACATTGGAGAAATCAGTTTTCATGTTCTCTTCAGCCCATTTGACATTATTTTCTTTATGCGTTTTTGTTAGAAGTGGTTGTTTAAGTGCCTTTTTCACTTTCCCTAGTTTCTGCAGAACCTCACATCTTGTCTTTCTGCTTAGTATTGGGGCTCCAGCGTCTTGAAATATAGCCTTACTTGTAGAAAGTTGTTTTCTAGCGATAGAAACCTTCAAATGTCACATATCTCGAGCAGTCAATTTCCTCGTAGAGGCTCTATCCGGAGTTTTCCTGTTGACTTTACCTTTAATTGCATAAGTCTTAATTGTACGGTGATCACGCTGTAATTCCTTGGTAACTTCGAGTGTTGTCTTGCCAAAAGCCAAAAACGAGGTCACTTTGATCTTTTCTTCATTGGTTAGACTGCTTTTCTTGCCTATGTTGTCTAGAGAGTGATGGTGCATAATCTGGCGTAACAGCAGAACCCCGTGCGATAAGCAAATATTGGCAAAACGAGGGAAATTGTTCCGTTTTGTTTTTTCTCTAATTGTTTTTATAGTTACAACATACCTGTGCACTAACTTACTATTAATATTTTAAATGTGTGACGCTTATCATGAAAAATAAGTAAAAAAAATTGCATTTGCATGATCAAAGGTAACATACTGTATTAATTTACATATATTCCCCATTATCTCAAAAACAAAGATCTAAATCAAAAAAGATGTGGGAACAAAATGTGTATCTTTTTCATAAATGCACATACTGTGCAAATTTCAAAACAATTTGTCGAAAATCGATCATTTTGACCCACCATGCCCTTTTTGGAGTCACGGTGGGGAGCCCTTTTTGGGGGGCTACAAAGACCGTAACACCATAATAATTTGGGACATACTTTCCCACTACCTAAGAACTCTTTTTCAGCTAAAAAATTCATAATTTTTGCCAAAATCGCTGGGTTGATCCCCTAAGCGGCGGACATTAGTTCAGACGGGGTGGGTTAAGTTAGAAGAGCTACCTCAGCTTAAACTAAGGTAAGTGAAAGAATTAATTAACCGTGGAATTTCCCCGGGTCCCCTTAGTATGTATGTATGGTAATACGTGCAAAAGGCAGGTTGGTAAAATTACTGACCCACCATGCACAATAGGCTCGTTGGTTTATGCCTTGTGACCTCGACCAGTTGCAGTACAAATTTATTACATTTTTCATTAGTCATGTAAAGGTTTCAGTCCTTAACATAAATTGCATACCTACATGCATGTATGACATTTATATATAAATATATTTGGCCCGCCATTATATTATTTAAATGCGGAGTAGTCCAAGATGTCGAAGAAGTTAGACCACCCCGGTCTAAGATAGTGCAGACGTTTGCAAGCAATCATGGTAATAATGCTGATGTCATTAATATGTAAACCGTTACAATTTACGCAAACGTATTCAGAATGCATGCGATTTTTTTTTTTTCATCTTCCAAAGCTCTACTGAGCAAGCGGTCAAATCCGTTTCCGACTAATTGCACAAAATTCTTCCACTCAATTAATAAGTGCTTAAAAATGCCCATCCATTAAGTGTTTTGCAATGCAGCGAGCGCTTTTGATTCTAACGCTATTTTATGGGATAAAATGTATAGTCTTAGGAACTTTTGCGATGCAGATGTTCCGTAAAACCTATGAGCTGCTGCTGTATAATCCTGCCTGCTGTATAACGAGCATCAGGATAGGCGAATATGCTCAGGGCTCTTCATGGAATGCAACTGCAACGCTAAATTGACAAGTGCTGTAACTCTGCTTACCTTACTGAAGATTCTCACGTAATTAATTCGTGTGAGGCTTGATTGCTCACTTGCTGCACTAATGCAGTAAATCGGATATTTGCTTATCCTCTTTGGCTTATATCCTTTCGTAATGGTTATTTCTATGCGTGAAATTAAAGCAAGTAGTACATGTACTCTCGACTTTTGCTCGTCTTAACTTTCACGACTCTCTACTTTTACGAACGTAATTTTGTGGACCTATTTTGAATTTTACGAAATGTGTTCCCTACTCTCGAATATTACGATGCGTCCTTCTGTCCAGTATTCTAAACGTTTTCGATGAGTGATATATTATTTAGCATTGTTTATTGAATAACACCAACTTCTTGAGTAATTAACAAACATGTTATCAATTGCATTTGTATAGACTGTATTTCCTTTATACTGTTGTAGAATAAGAAAAAAAATTGCCATCTAACTTAACATAGTCCATGCTTGAAATATATATATATTTTTGCACGCTATTGTGACCCAGTATTGCCGATTTAGCATTTTTAATGATAGATTTCGCACTATTTTCGGTGATTTAGCATTATAAATTTTATGTTAGCATCTACCAGGAAAAGCAACATCAAAACAGAATATTTAGTTGTTTTTTTTGGGCATAATTTATTATTTCTTGAAAGTTAGTGCAATAATGTAGAAATTTCAATCCAATTTATCTCATTTTTTACCAAAAATCACAAACCCTGTGATTCAGGTCCTTTGGATGCTTGTGGCCATGTAGCAGGTCTAATGTAGCCATGGGTGTGATCATGTTAAAGAAGTGGAGTGCTAACATACCTATCCAGTATGTTGTGTTCATGTAGTAAAAGGATTCTTCTACTTATTGTACAATAAAGCTAACACTACAGAATTTCTTAACCAAAAACTACAGTTGAGATACAAAGTTGAGGAAACTGTAGGAAGCTGTGATATACAGTGGCAGGTAAGATTATGCCAACATTCCCCAAAACTGAGCAATAAAAGTTGCAGAAGTAAGAAATTCTTCTCAGAGTCTATATAATTGTTTTATAATCGCATGTCAAAAGCCATCAGCACTTTCAAAAACCTCAACTTTGTTTCTGTCCAAAATATGCTGACTAATCGCATTTTTTTAGAAATATGATATTACTTAAATGAATAAATTTAGTAGCTCAATTTACTACCCTAGTAGTTCTTTTTTTTTATCAAGAAAGCGCTAACATAGATGCTGTGATGACTTTTGCATTTAATAGACCCATCTACCGGGAAAAAATTATGGGTTCCCAGTAATTTGATCGAAGTATAGTTGTAAAACAAACTATTTCTAAAATGTTTAATTATGCAAAAATTGGAACCAGCAAAGTGCTTCTAGCACGCAGTGTTTTGTCGTGTACTTACAAAATGCTAAGAGAAAATTAGCACTGTAAAAATTTTGAAAAGTGCATGAGAGTTGTTATCAACGAATAAAAACATTGAATTTATATTACCCTTAAACAGCTTTACAAATTTATATGTGCTGCATAAGTCCTTGTGTCATAATAAAATTTCGTTGAAATGCAATTTAAAACGTTATTTTTTTGTAAAATAATGCTCTAGAATCACTTTGTACTGCATAGAGAGAGGATTCTTCGAGAATCTAGCAGCAAAACCCAGGTTGCATTTGGTAACACTGTAATGTGACCTCATCTCGACTTTTACGCCCGTATCTCGAGTATTACGATTTCATCCGGTCCCCATCTCTTGTAAAAGTCAAGAGTTTATATACTTATCACTGTTTATCGTTGCATCGGTTTGTCATGATTGGATTTATGCATAGAATAAAAGTTCAAACAGCACTGTGTCATTATGCATTTTTATAGCATTTTGTAGATAATCACCTAAAAGTCTTATTCCATTCACACATATGCTATTTGACTGGAGGTTCCAACCGCCGTTCCATGTGTATCGCTTAATTTCAGATCATTGTCTGTATCAACATCTATTGACTTTCACTTCTGATAAGCCCCCATCGAAAGTAGCAGTAAACGTCTTTCGAATCAAAAGTAAGTTAGCCTGAAGCCGAGAGTGCTCTCGTATCAATATATAGAACGCTCGCATAGCGCTCAGAAGCGCTGCATTCGGTCAATGTTATGAGACCAGAAACTGTGACGTAATCCGAAGTATAACCCGTGCGGATACTTACAGCCCACTACTACGACCAGGCACAGATGGCTGATAAACTGGACCTGTGGCATAACACGACTTGCTACCACAACAGTCGGAATAGCATTGAGACCCCGAGATTGGGATTAGGCGCGGACACACATATGGTAAAGACCAGTACTGTTCGAATACAGTGACTGTAACTATAGTCTGACAATTTTATCAAGGCAGTTTGGTTGTGGTCAAATTCCTCTATAGCGGTGCCAATTCTCTGGATATTTCTGAGATTGCTATATATAAAAGTAGAGGACGCGGCTGAGACACGGGCCGAACAAAATCTCAGAAATACCTACAGAATTAGCAACGCTATAGAGAAATTTGGCCACAACCAAACTGCCTTTATAAAATGGACATACTATCGTAAGGATGATAGCAGCGCCGCGTGTCTAGCGGCCACATTTGATTGTGAGCGTCCAGAACTCGTCGTTGCTTTTCCTAATAGAGAACTTACAGGCATTTATCGGTTGCCTGCGGGGAAATAGTGAGCGGTATGGGATAACATGGTAGAAACGCCTACCAATTTCCGATTGGGAAAGTTCTTCAGATCGCAGTGTAAATTTTCAGGCATACTTTGTCATGAAAGGATACGCAGAGGTTAGTATACCATCTTGATTTTTTATTGTATAAGTAGTATTAATAATGAACTTCGGGTGCTTAAGTCTTATGTCATTCGTTGAAGTACGTAGGCCCATCATACAGAGAGCTCACGCACCGAAACTCACCGGTGATATTAACAACGACCAGCCATAATTTAGATGTACGAGCCAACAAGGTTGGTTTTCCCAATGTATGCAATAGACGTGACCTAGATTGTCTTTGTTTTAAAATAATCAATTAGCTAGCGTGTTCTCTGTACTTACTCAACTTGCTACAAAGAACTAGTTTCGTTTGTCCTGATAACCAAGTACTTTTAGTTCACTTTTTTAGTTGCATCAATATTGAGTCCCCTGTACGCATGCAATTTCACCTAACCTAATGCACACCTAACCAGAATTTGGGTTATATTTGAAACTATTTGTACTCGCAAAACAGTATTTCATAGTGCAATAAGCGTCATTTCTAAATGACTTTTATGCTGCATTACTTGAAAATTTGTCATCCGAATACCACTTGCTCCACGCACGCATGCTCCCGCTATGTGGTGATCCTTAGCAGCGGCGCATCGCCAAGTCCGCCCATGCGCGCCTCAGCATCAGGGGTCCATCATCAGGACTTGGCTCCGGCACGTCGATCTCTGCGTTCATTATGCAGATTGAGGCTCCAACTTGGAGTCGTCATTAGACCACAGTACTGTAGTGCTTCGGTCCCGCAAAACTTGCCTCTGAAGAGAACCAACTTTGCAATCTTCTCATAAGAGGCGCAAATCGCTGAGATACCGTTACCTTGCGTTCGCAAACTAACCGAGCACGCGAGACTTTTATCGACCCGCGGCTCTGAGGCTTTTGTCCGATTCCTTCCTGCATTCCTGACCGGAAAACGAGCAGGAATTTGGTTACTGAGCTCGTCTCGGGAGTACACAATATTATGCTGTTCTTCCTCGTCATCTGGTTGCGAGAAGACGTAGAGCCGGGGCGACAGCGACCCGTGTTGCCACCTTCCATGCAACTGATTCCCCCAATGGTCTTCAATATTTCCCACATTTCCATAAACCGAGGAAATATCTAAAAAAAAAACATTATCCCATGAATTTTAGCGAGAAAAAGCTATCCCACACCTCCTTCTACAATTTATTAATCCCAGAAATCTAGGGAAAAAATCCCACGAAGTGGCAACGCTGCGCAGAGCAAGCGATGCCAACCGTTTCAAGTCTTTCGACGGTAGTCACAATTACAGTAGTTGCTTTTTCACTCTTCTCAAAAATTACAGGATACACCCAAACTCATAGAGTTCAGTTCGTACATTTGTGCATCATGTGGAGAGAAGGCCCCAGGAGTTTAGGGAACATGATATTTTAGGAGGCAACCAGCTGCAACGTTTATACCTGTCCTCTGGGGCACTTTTTTTATACACTCTTACTGCTGATTGCTGTTGCATCTCCTTTCAAGGGGCATAGAATTTTCATCTATGCCAAAGGTACAATAGGTACTAATGGGAAAGCTTTACGATTCAAAAATTAATTTCTTTTACGTACCCATGAAACAGAGATCGGCTTCTGACACTATGCGCACAATTTATTATAGAGATAGAATTTAAGGAAACTATCCTTGTTTGTCGCGTAGCCTGTTATTTACCAACGACCTAGCTGCACCGTCACTATATGACAGCGCAGAGTAATAACTTCAACAAAACCCCACTCACTTCACATTGTTTCTGGCTCTGTTCTGAAGAATATTTTGAAATTTTTATTCGTTAATTTATTGCTCAGTTTCAGCGTTATGAGCTGACGGAAAAATTATGCGCTGTGCAAAGTAATAACAGATTATCTAATATCTATCATAGGCTTTATAGGCTACTACGTAGAGTTACTCTCCTGGCACCTTCGAATCTTAGATTTAAAAAAAAAATGAAAGGTGACGGTCCCATCGCCGTTCAACAGATGAATTTTCTCTTATCTAATGCTTCAAATTAGATCAGGACGGAGTGACGAACCAACCAAGCTACTAACCAACAAACAATGTGTATATTATTATACTAGCCCGCATCGTCAATAAATGATAAAAAAAATTAATAACATTAAATAATCCCCATTTTCTTAACTAGTCTTCGTGGTTGAGCTCTGAATAATTCATGTGTTCCGTAGAGTTCCTACATATTGCAGTTCTTACGAAGGGGCGCTACGATGCCTGCAACTCTTGCCCGTGGTTTGGGATCAGCAGCTGGCAGTCAGACATGTTTTTTTTTTTATCCTATCTACGCCTGATACAGGGAACAGAGAGTTCAACTTACCAAGCAAGTAAATATCAACAAACTATGTATAATAATATGCATAGCGGGATGATGGGATAATTTCGCATGGAAATACAGGAAAGTTGCAGTTCCACAGCATACTAATCCAGTAGCTGTCACTGGCTTTGGCCTATGCATGTAATATGCTATGAGGAATACGGATATAGTTAAGGAGTTTTACGAGGAGCAAAAATTTTGCACCTGAGCAATTGAAGTCTCTGACATTATCTGACCCCGCAGCCCCCGGCCACATGTACACTCTTCAGTGCAGTAACAAAAGGAAGTCACGTACCCTGCCTCTGGAGTCCCATTCGGACCCTTCCTCTTCAATACTCCCCGATCTCCCCATTAATTCAGGCCCTAATTACGTTGGAAGACGACTTGAGTGTGCTAGGAATAATGCTCATGGCTTTCCATTGCACGATACTGAGCAGTGCTCGATTTACGACTTGAAATTTAGCCTGCACTTGAGAAGACTTGAAGTTGGTGGAGTATGTCTTGGGTCCGGAACAGAGCTAACGACATTCAACCTGCACAAGAGCAGCATGAAGTTTGCATTTCTAGTTTTAATCAGAACCAACGAATTGGTAGTGCTTAAGAAAATGTCTATCGTAGTATACTAAAGCTTATTGTGTTGTTTGGGCTATAATGAGTGAGGCTACATCGCTGTTAAGATTCATCACACTGCGTTGCACTACCGAAAGTTTTATTTATATTGATAGAGAATAAGAAATCCCCCTGATGAATATTAGATCTTAGCATACTACTCAGCAAAATGTTCAACAGGAGAGGTCACTGTTAGCGAATCAATGGTTTTGCTAGCACGTTGAGAAAGCGTTTGAGTTCAAAGCCAAACCTGAGCGGCACAAAGTTCTTATAGTATGCAAATTTATAGCCATAACGTAGCATTAACATAAAGTCCTCGTTCAAGTAGCAGAAGGCTATAGTAAGTTTGGTATCTTTAGTTATGCACTGGAAAATGATGCTTTACATCTCGTATAACTGTCTCTTTGGCGCAGTACTACATGAATATCTTCCCCTTCTTTTTTTATTTTATTTTATCTCAGAGTCGATGTCAGTAAGAGCGAGCATTTGATAACTTCGCCAGTTGCTCCTAAGTAGCATCAGTTATACTTGCATAAAATTCAACAAGAACACCTTTAGCCCATGTTAGTCCCCCGTCGCTCTAATCCAGAGCTCCTCCAAAATCGCTAAAAACACACAAAAATTCAAACGGCAATGCAAGCCCGGTCCCGAGACATGAAAAAGCAGCCTGGGTCTACACGTCATCAATCTCTTTTTGTTCGCCGTAACAAAGAAATGGGAGTCTAATTGCGAAATGACGGCTGGATATTTTCTGTGGGTTTTTTGCAATCTCGGATTTCTTGATCCGCCAGCCATTCCAGTTTCAAAATCTTGAATGTTCGCGTTGCCGTCCGGGTTCTTCTAGAATCTATGTATATGAAGGCCTGAATAGTAGGCAGCTTCTATTGATACGCTGTATTGTGACGCGTATTTAGCCATTTAATACAGGCAGTACCCTGTACACGGCATGTATCGACTGGTGGTTTTCCGACTGTCGCAAGATCAGATCGAGCCCTTGGAAAGTTGCACTTGGGATTCGTCTGCGGTCTAAACTTGATGTTGGTACAGGCATGTTCTTCTTGTATACATTTACGGCTGTCTTGAGCAGCCTTTTGTGAAATTTAACTATCTATGTACGAATATTCAGCCTCTTTGTAACTAAATTAAGTATCACTTTCCATAGGAACAGCTCTATCTGGTCGTAACGATTGCAAATATGTACAATAGGCACTATAGGGTTATTGCATGTTCTTTTTCCGACAGATTTGGGTCCTGGTAAAGTTAAAGTAAACTTGACCGCACCCTCTAGTAGGAAACCCGCACGCACTGGTTCGTGCTGCGGATATAGACGCACAATCCCCAGAGGAGTAAGTGCGGCTGCAGTCGATCACTGGTCATTAGGAGCTATGACTCCATCGACGGGAGGTGCAGTGACCCTCGCCCCACATACCCTCCCCATTTCTGATCAAGGTAAGTGCTTCTACTGTAACTGTACGTACCCAACAACTGCCGACCAAGATACCAAGTGGCGCAATGAACATTTACCTGGTATGGTACCCATCCCGTGCCCTTCAGTGCCGACAGTCGAGCGTGCAAGCCTGCTGCTACCGCGGGATATATATGGTAAGCCCAATAAACTGACTTTTTTGATACTTTAAAGAAGTGCGTTGGCTTTGTCCCGTTAGACCGATCTTCAAGCCTTAGGCGCGAATCGTGCTTCGTTAAATTAGTTTTCGGCTGTCTCAAGCCTAATTGAGCTGCTAATAACACATGCAACACGATTCAAAGTGGCGGAACCAAGGCTCTTGTCTGAACTGGCTTTCAAACCAAGCCTGACAGGCTTAGCTTAACTTGACTTTGCGCTTACACCTTTAAACTCTGCTCATCCATTGTAAAGGTTGAGTGTTTTGGCGTCGTCCTAATTATTGTTCTTATTTTGCATTCCTTTGTTATGTTTAGCCGCGAGCATCAATACACTAGTTAAGTACGAGTATAATGCAGATCAGTGTGTATTTATATCTTATAAATATTGTATACTAGTGTGCTCGGCTGACGAAAACTATAGCGAAGAATTTGTTATGGTAATGATGGTTCTTTATTGATCGCGATTTCGTTACTAGTTTTCTTGGAAAAGATGCAATGCAATTATAAGCTTACAAGAGCACAAGAGATGAGCATTCTCGGCCTAAATTCTACTTGGCAACATAACCCCTCTTTTACTTCAGCGACATGTAGAAAAAAAGCTTTTATTCCTCAGGAGGCCGTTAAGCATAACTCATTTAAATTTTGGCTTGAAATCCTTGATAAGCCACGAAACCAAGTTAGTCGTTTTTTTAAATGAAAAGTTATTTCGTCAAACGAACATATCATAGTGAGAAAATAATTACTTCAGTGGAATCCTCATGCTTTGTGCTGCTCGGTAATTCTACTGTAGTCCAAACGATATCATACCATATTTTTCGTCGATCAATTAACTACTCAATTTTCACATGAAATCATAGTAACTGAACTTTGCAAGTGGGAAGAAGGTAAAAAGCAGAATGTATGAACGTGCTGAGAGACGCTGGTGATATCTGCAGTGGGTGCGGCTTGATTATGCAAATCGTACTTTTGCAATAAAAATTAGGTTTTTCAAGTTTTACTGTCCAAATTTTAATGTAATTAGTTTTAGCAATGTATTCTCGTCGCTATTAGGTGATATACGTTGCAATATTTGCTTCAATAATTCTACTTTTAGGAAAATTAGAAAAACCTGTGTTTTTAGGTGTCCGGCTTGATTCTGCAGAGGTAAAAATGATATAGTGTCTGCTGTTTCAAACGCTTTTAATTAACAAATATAGAATCAAAATTAACAAAGAAATCAACAAACTAGGAGGTTACGTAAACAAAACTGGTAAAATGCTCATTTCACCTCAGTAGTTAACATAGCCTCCGCCATTTTTGAGGATCTTCAAGAAACGCTGGTTGATAGATGAAGTCAGATCTAACACCTCACAAGGCTTGTCCGACCCACAGACACCATCAATTGCATTCCAAAGAGCATCCAAGTAGTTGTATTGCTTTCCATCAGCATAAGTGTTCCGTTTACTGATGGCCAATAAGCTTTCAACGGAGTTTAAATCGGGACTGTTGGGGTCCCAACCATCAGATTGCGTTCTTTAAAGCCGTGATCCAAGAACCAACTCTTTGTATAACGGGACTTGTGCGCTGGTACATTATCTAGCTGAAACACTAAGGAATTTCCATCCAACAAAGTTTGATCTTCCAACCAGGGAACAAAGATTTTTTTAAGAAGCTGGCAGTATCACTAGAAATCTATTTTTGCCCCTTCTAACACCCTAAACGGTCCAATTATCTCATTTCCTTAGATTCCAGCCCAGTACATTACCCTCCGCCGCCTTGCTGTCGGTGAATCCGGGTTCTTATAGCGCGTCTTTTCAATACCCAACCAGACGACCATCCGTCTGGTCCATCATAAGTGAAAACAACATTCATGAAATCTTTGTAAGCATATTTTTTAGCCCATTGAACACGCTTTTCCTTGTGAATTTTGCTCACTGGCGGCATTTTAGCCGGGTTTTTCACTTTTTCAAGGTTCCTCGGAGTCTCACACCTCGAAGTTTTTCCCATTTGCGGTACTCCAGCTTCATCAAAAATTTTTTTGCTTGTAGAATGAGGTGTTCTAACCATCTCCCTAGTAATTTGGCGCTCATCCCTATCGGTAGGTTTTCTTAAATGAACTCTTTTGGGTGTTTTTCTACAGGTCTTACCATTTATTACATATGCTTTGATTGTTCGATGATATCTATTTATTTTTTTTTATATTCCAACGGTAGTTATTCCCTTGCCGAGCGCTGATGTGATTTTCAGTCGATCAGAATCAGTTAAACCAGTTTTTTCCCATCTTTGAACACTTGCCTAAACAAGCCGGACACCTAAACATACATACCACCTATTTCAATTTTTCTTAAAACAGCATTATTGAACTGAATATCGCTACGTATTCCGCCACATCAAAATTTATGCAATAAAACTGGAAAAACATAGCTTTTATTGCAAATATTCGATTTGCGTAATCGAGCTCACCCACTGTAAAAGGTAGGGTTAATTTGACCGCCCACCGCCCAAGCACTGGTACGTGCTGCAGATCCGTGCCAACTGACCCTAAAAGTGCGTTCGGCTGCAGTCGACCTCAGGTCATCAAGAACTGTGGCGCCAGCAACGTAAGTCTCTTATTTCGACGACTTGCAAACCCCCCCCCCCTTCCGACCATTTCCATTCCTGGTTAGGGTCGGTATCTCCGCAGTAGCATCTGTGACTCAGCGAGCCAAGCGTGAGAACTTGCCTGCTGGCAACAGTCTCGAACGTACGCATTCTATGGGGTAAGAGCCCAATATACTCAAGTGTCTTGCTACTGTAGCCCATCCATCTCCGCTGAAAGTTGAGGGCTAGTGTCATCGTGCATTGTCCTAAAATATATATTCCGTCAATATACTAATTAGCCGTTTATGATGCAACTGACAAACATAAGCTTCCTGCGCATGCAGAGGACGTTGAGTATTTCCAGTTGCTGTGGTCTTCAAGGGTATCTTTATATTTGGATGTGCAATAGTCAATCCGTGAAATATATGAAATTGGACCCTTTCATTGGTAAGTACGATAGGAGCACTGATGTAATAATAGTTCAGTGCGGGTACAAAACGGAATTTAAGCTTTCTAATTGCTGCTATTGTCGAACACACTCCACTTCTAGCTATTTAAATATTATTTCTTAGGTTTTATTTTGGAACAAATTTGGGCAAATCAATGTGTTGACTGTAACGCGGTAGTTACAGTCCTAGTGCATGGATTCCCCGCTTCCCTTCATATATCATACGATATGTCCCTTGCTTTTGCTCTCTTTTGATACCAGTGTACATTAAAACAAGACGTCAACATATCAACACTGTAATAAAAATATAACGCTGTCTGTAGAAATGTATTTCAGTTACATTTTGAACAATTAAGATGTACATCAAACAAAAGCCATGTAGTTCTGTTCGGTTTGCTTCATCGTCTAGTTCCATTAGCTGACAATTATTTCCCGATATCAAACTCTACTATTTGTTTTACTGATATTTCCTTATGGATGACGGTTCCATGTTGTATTACTACCACACTTATTTTGTGCCACATACCTGAAATGTGTGGAATGGACAGTGCATTATCCCTAGGATTTCTATCTTACGTGCTGTTTGGTCCCCAGGAGCCAGTGAACTACGTAAGGTCATATCCCAAGTCTACGAGTACTGAAGCCAATGGTCCTTGACTGCTATCGTCAGAGCTGTTCGGTGACCACTTACTAGTTAACTGTGGCCAGGTCAACAAGTACTGAAACCAATAGCTCTTGATTCAAACGTTCTGCAATTCCCACACAAAACGCTTTCTCGGATTTTGCAGCCCAACGTAATTAAGTTGCTGGCTGCTTTTAAGTGCAAAGTAATCAGCGGGGACCTCGTTACTGCAATAATGACACTTGGCATTCATGTGGAACAGAGCGGCATCGACGGCGTCATCAAGTTGGGCGCAATGGCTCTTAAAAGTGCAGCTGTGATGGGCTGTATGGTGCATGTTGTCTGATGCTCGTGATGGCCTGTGTGGTGCATGTTGTCTGATGCTCGTGCTGGTCTGTGTGGTGCAGTGTTGTCTGATGCTCGTGCTAGTCTGTGTTGTGCAGGGTTGACTCATGCTCGTGATGGCCTGTGTGGTGCAGTGTTGTCTGATGCCCGTGCTGGTCTGTGTGGTGCAGTGTTGACTCATGCTCGTGATGGCCTGTGTGGTGCAGTGTTGTCTGATGCTCGTGCTGGGTTGTGTGGTGCACTGTTGTCTGA
>LQNS02277219.1:595136-624685 GCA_001587735.2 Parhyale hawaiensis
TACCGATGATAGGAATTCCTTTCGTACAGTTTATTTGTGTTTGGTATCAGTAAATACATAGCTTTAACCTGTCGTTATTCGCCTCTTCTGGAGTAAGCCCGCTATAGCTGGAGCCAGGCCGGAGAAGCTAACAGTAGAGCTGCTTAGTTTTACATGTGGTGGTGGTGCTCTCAGCACGCCGCTACAACACACCTACGTGCATCCTGATTCTTCTCTGTGAAACACATATACGTGCATCGAAATTTTTCTCAGTGCATGGTGCGGCGACCGATAGTTGTTCTGTTGTACAATTTGGGGTCGATTGGTGTAGGTGGTAGGGTTTTGTCAGTCTCTTGGTGTAGGTAGTAGGGTTTTGTCAGTCATTGGTGTAGGTGGTAGGGTTTTGTCAGTCTTTGGTGTAGGTAGTAGGGTTTTGTCAGACATTGGTGGAGGTAGTAGGGTTTTGTCAGTCATTTGTGATTTCGTTCTGAGTGAACGTAGAGTATGTCCGTAGATGGTTATTTGAGTCATGCAGTCGCAGTAGTTACGGGTGTCCTCGGGGTTGCTTGCTTGACCCGTTGCTCTTTGTTCTGTACGCAAGCGACATGCTCTCTTCGCGGGAGAACACGATGATCAACTGCTGTGTGCTGACGATTCTACTTTGAAAGCTGTGATACGAATTCCCAGCATGCGTAATGTTATCGGTTAGTGTCTTTATAGGGACTTGTCGCGCATTAGTGCATGGTACTCTGCATGGAGTATAAAGTTTAATGCGGGCAAGCCTATGACTATAATTGTCAGTCGGTCTCCGTCACTTTTACCCCAGCATCCATCTCTGCAAATAGATTACACAGTGCTTCAGAGGCCTGGCTCTCAGGAGATTCGCGGTGTCCTCTTTGATGAGAAGCTTACGTTCACGTTTAAAGCGCATACGAGACATATCGTGACACGGGTTCTAGGTCTTTTCGCCGTAGGTCAATTCGCCGTCGGTATTTTCACCGTTAGATCATTTCACCGTGAAGGCATTTCGCCGTTATGTAAAATAAATGGATTGGTAATATATAAATTACACCCAACCACGCCTAACCTACTACGCTATTATAATTAATATTATTATTAGAAAAAGTTTCAGCTACAGTTTTTGACCTATATAGCAGCAGAACTTCCCAGGAAAAAAAGATAAAAGGATAATAATATTGATAGATTGGCTGCTAATATTGACTTAAGCTATAAGTAAAATAAATTGTTCAGACGACCGCTACTGTCGTCTGCTATTTCAACGCAATTGCTGCATATACTGATTCTACTATAGCTGAAATGTATGGCATTAGCAATGGCTGGCTGAACTCCAGCTGGCGATAGGTCTAGACAGCAGCCCATTTACGCACTAATGCAAACGGTATTTTATACTGAATACTTAATTAACGTATTATATTGCAAACACCTAACAATCTCCAGTTAATCCGCAACAACTGCTTAAAACGCAGTGTTAACAACCTGTACATGATCTGTGACAAACAAGATATGGCGGCGGCGAGTTAATCATGGAGAATCAAAAGACAAAAGAAGATCAGTTTTGTTTGAATAAACAGTTTAAATTGTAATGTTCAAACACCAATAAAGTTCTTTAAGGCCTTAGCGGCGAAATGCCATCACGGTGACAAATCCCCAAGGCAAAATGCCATCAGGGTGAAATGTCCTCACCGCGAAATGCCCTCACGGCGAAATACCCAAACGGCGAAATGACTGACGGCGAATTGACCGACGGTGAATTGACCGACGGCGAAATGACGAGCGGCGAAAAGACCTATCACGCGTGTCACGTGCTTCAAGTAAGATTGGTGTTCTGCATTAGGTAAATGCGTTGTGGGGTGATAGGCATGTATTCCTTGGATGCTTTTATACAGTCTTGTTTCCTTTATTTGCATATTGCTCACCGGTCTAGGCTTCGGCTGGCTACAGCTAATCACTTGAGTCGGCTGGACAGACTTGTCCTCAGCCAGTGTGCTGTGTGCTGAGAGGAATGAGGTAAATCTGTCTCACAGGCCTTCGTCACTCGGCTCCCCGTGTACGGTTGCTTATTCAGCTGTACAACAGCGAGATACGCTGGTAGTATTCATCTATTCCTGTACTCAAGGTCTTTGAGAGAAACACCCAGACTGTAGCTTTTGCTTACCCATTACCCTGGAGACTATTTATCGGTGAACTTCCCAATTCCTTTGTTGTACTCTGCCCTATCCTTTTATGCCCTAGAATTTATTACCGCGTGGATCTGCAGGCGTTTAAGTTAGATGTTAATGGTTTTTCAATGGATTTCTCTTGGCAGCGTTTTTGGCTTCCTGATGTTGCATAGAGCTTCATTTGGGTTTATTACCTGTCCATACATGCCCGAGCATGTATTTTTAATAATAATAATGTATTGGAAGTCTGTAAAATTCGGAACGTCACTGTCATCAGGAAACTTAACTTTCAAAACAAAGGTAATTACCTTCATAGCATTGTTGATTCTAAGTGCAGATTTGTCTTAAAAACACCTGAAAACTTGTTTCTTGCGTATTTGAGGTAGTAATGAGCCAAAGTATATATAATAGAATCAGTATAATTTTACGTGACCAATCCAAGCAGAAAGTGACGTCATCTCCAATCACGCTTCACCAAATTATCCACCAAGATAAGGTCGGCTCCTCTGATTGGCAGTGGCAGGCTGTGAAGTCACTTGGAGCTTTGATTTGCTCATACACCAGCTCTGTTGCCTTCATCTACGTATAGGCTACAAGAAGCTTGTTGTTCGTCCTCTACGCTAGCACAAAACCGATGTTTTGGAACTGAGTTCGGCCACGTCTGGTGTCTTTCAATTTTTGAGCTGCATGCAGTAAGCGTTTGCATGTGTTTGGGCACAGGAACTCATCATTGATGTTATCAAGTCAGTCAGCTTACACTCGGTGCACTCAAAAAACGACGAACGAATCCGAGAGTAGCAGAAAACCGGAACCTTTAGGAAATTGACTGGGCTACATCTAATATCATTCTGTTTTTGAGCTTCTTGCTGTAAGAAGAATATATTTTAAGCTACAGCGGATTTTTTTGCGTGTCTTAAGCTCAATTCCCAGTCAGTGCATGGAAAATGCGATAAGGACGAGAGTAGCAGAAAACCGGAACCTTTCGGAAATTGACTCTGCTTCATCCAATATCATTCTGTTTTTGAACTTCTTGCTGTAAGACGAATCTATTCTAAGCTACAGGAGCTCTTTGTTGGTGTTTTTACGCTCAATTCACAGCCAATGCAGGGAAAAGACGCGGTCGTAGCCAGCACAAAACCGAAGCCCTTTGGAAATTGACTCGGCCACTTGCTGCACCTGACACTCTTCGGGAGTGCTCTCGGAACGACGTTTTGAAGCAGCCCTTTAAAGTTTTTGTAGGCAATAATCGCAGCGCAAACTTTTACGAGAAAGTCCCCGTGACCAAATTTGTGCAATGAACGGTGCCGGTCCGCCGTTATAAAGGAGAACGCGGCGGCGTAACGGGAAGTCCTTGCGTCAGATCGTAAATCATGGAAGCCGCATCACGGCTGGAGGCGGTCTGGGGAAGGGGAGGGAGGAACTTCTGCTCCGAAAGGCTTTCCAAAATTGCAGAAAAACCTGGAATGCTTGAAGGGTACACGACCATGCATTATTCTATCTTTTGGCACAGGTCCCGCACCAATGAAATTGCGTCTCTCAGTTCTCTGCTGTGACCTTCTGCGTAAACCCAAGTTTGGTTATGTAATCCTCTAAACTTGAATGACAGCTGTTTCATGAAAAAGAATTTTAGTTTAAATTGAAGGCTCATTGCGGTACCTAGAAAAGTGAGGCGTGCAAGATCCCACCTCAGTGATGTTTTGATTTTGAAATTTGGTATTCCGTATTTAGAACTATCATGTTTATGGTTAGGACTTCATCAGATGAAGTTGAAAGTGTGAGGAACTTCTTCATAAAAACATCGAATACGAAAACAAAGCAGTTTTATGTGTAACATAACTTAGTATTAAATAAACATATCAGCTCAGCATATGTCATCAGTAAATTATCTCCCTAATACGGGTTCATACAACAAACATTTGTACCCAAGTACCACAATATTAGGATGTTTGAGGGCGCAAAAATATGCGGTTGTCAGTATTATATTATAGGTATACAAGTACGTGGGGCAGTCATGAACCAATAATAAAAAAGGAAATGATTATTCTGACAGCTTGTAAAACGGATAGATGTAGGACACAGACGATGAAAATCATTGTGTAATGCCCGTACTGTAAGTTGTGCTTAGCAGAAATGATTACTCGTCCTGAGATTCTATATACCGATAGGAAAAGTATTTTTGTCCTAATAGCTATAAGAGTTCATTGTCTGTACAATTATCGCTATCGCTCGCAATAGCGGCGCCAACCAATCCCCCAGCACGACGCTCCCCTTATATTGCTACCATGTAACCAACATACATGTATGTTTATATTGCAAAGCCCCTCCACATTTAAAAAAGCCCCCTCAAGCTCTCCAATGTAAATTTCTTGACGCTGCCATTACTCTACCGCTAAATGGTAAGCCAAGCCAATAATTATCAATTGTCTATGACATTTACAGATTAAACAAAGTGGCTGTAGCGTGAGAATGACATGTCTAAGCATTTTAACCTTACAATACCAGAAGACAGTTTCACTAGGAGCTTCACTCAATTTATGCTATTACTACGAGGAGTCAATTTTTCTTTGTCGGTGATTAGTGTTTAGAAGGAAAATTTTTCGTAATGCTCCAGCTAAGCTTTTGCCTCAGAGGTCGTTTCATTTTAGCAGATGATGGATGCTTGGTTTAAATTAGCAGCGGTGCGACTCTAAATGCACCTTCTTTTCTTATTGCAAAACAGGGAAATTTTATTAATCTTTTAAACGTGCACCACCAACAGCTTCCTGCAGGAGCTTGATAAATGGGTGGACGATAAAATCTGCATTATTTATTGTAATATGGGCTCATTTAATTAAAACGGCACCTGAGAAGTGGAATAGAAATTTGCCTGCGTGCAACACTGGCACATTGTAGACTGCAAACTGTAACACTGCTTCCTGGATAGGCCTAGCCCACTACGCCCGATTTTTGAACTTAGAACAAGTTCAAAATGTACTATTTGGACTCCCATGCATGTATCTTAAGCTAACCTAACCTAACCTAATCTTACCTAACCTGATCTCACCTAACCAACTCACCAAACCAAAATCACCTAACCAAAGCTCATTGAACCTAAACTCACCTAATTTAAGCTCACATAACTAGATCTAACTTAACTTAACCTCACATAACCAATTTCAGAGGTTCTTGCAGCCCACCTTCGCACATGCAAATTCTAGGTCAAATTTAACTTAGTACAATATCCAGTAGTTTACGTAAATATTCTGTATTCAAATAAATGAATGAAGCTCTCAAATACATACAGCTTCAAGAGAAAACGGGGCTTTTTTCCTGCCGGGGCTGTTTTCTTACCGGGGCTTTTGTCCGGATACACTGCAGACGCGGGGAATTCAAAAAGTTCTAAGGAAATTTCTCTCGGAGCTTCATCACTGAATCAATAACGTCAAATAGGCGGATATGATAACTTGCCTCCAACTGTAGTACATGGCACAATCCAGTTCATCACAAATGGCGGCAACGATGAGATGGCGGCCCTGATATTTACATCAAAGTAATAAGATATAAGAATCACTAGTCTCATATTCGCTGTCAAAACAAAGGTCTGGAATTCGTTTCCACTTCACGCGAAGGCAACACGGTTGCCACTCACCACACCAACAGCAAAGAACAGAAAACTTTCATAGTCACGAACTTCCAGCCATATTGGTGCCAAACGCTCCATGGGGATGGTCAAATGAGTAATTACTCACCTACCTGTCCAAGTGTATCAAACCTACGTCGAAATTGGTAGAAGGAATTCGAGGAGAAGAGCGCTACTCTTGGCAGAGCAACACGTTTGCATGAACGTAAGAAAGCTTGAATTTAGATAAAATATTTCCAGCAATGCTCAGAACTTTTCGAATGCCCCTCGTAGAGTGTGGCTGTCGCTTCACATGCACTTCTTCAATCCCTTCAATTAAAATTCACAGTCTCATTTTGTCTTCAGCGATGAAATTCTACGCACTGATATCGCAGTGACACCGCAGTAGTGAGAGCCGGCAAACGAGTGTCACTTTTGAGATCCCTTGCTCGTATGCCTCTTTTCCTCTCGCAGCCCAAGCTTTGCTATGAACAGTCCGTCGGGTGGTAGACGGGTTCGAATCGCATTGGTCACATACTCCAAAAATGTCGTTTTGTGGCATCCTTGTGTATGATTCCGAATGATTCGTTCATTTTTGTGACAAGTTTTTTACGTTAGTCTGATAGCGAGCAGAGATGCTTGCTCCGTGATCACAAGTGCAACGTGATTTCTCCCCAGAAGAGATGAAGCGCGGTCAGTGAGTAATTTCAGCCGCAGGACAAGCAAAAATTCTAAAGTTGAAACTCGAGTTTGTGGTGATTCCTTACATGTAAGGATATTTTGCACAGTGTGATTCTGACTTTTGTTATATTAAATTTCCAGAGCTGCATTTTCGTTAGTTTTATGCCTGTGCAGTGTCCAGGATGCATCAAACAGTGCAACTTCACCTATGCATTGACCTTAAAATACATTAAAATTATAAGACATCTATAAGGCTACCCCGATCATCCCCGTCAATTTGATAGGCATTTATTATTAAGAAAAAGGGCATCTCGGGTTTGCTTAGAGAATAGTCCACTTTTCTTGTCCTTTTCGATGATCACTGTGATTTAGATCATGAATGTGACCAATAAAAAGACGCCTCAAGTTTGGCCATTAAAAAAGTCAAAGTTCATTCATCAACTATAAGCTATTAAGTTGAGTTAACCTACTGAAGGAGTTCGAAAATCCTTCATCAACTTCGTTATTGAGTTAAGTGTTGGAAATTGCCAATAAACGGACGGCTCTGGAACTTCCTACTTTGATTTTGGTAGCCACCTTCGCTGCTGAATGCAACCAAGGGGAGGTGATCGCAGTCCAAGTCGTGCGTCAGGTCCACAGGTCAGGTTCATTTTGCTTCACACATCCAGCTCAACAACAGCTACATTGAGGTGGCTCGCTATTTGGACGGCTTGGCTAATGATGGGGTCTTGTATGAATAGCTCACTTCTGACTTCGGACCGTGCCAGAGCAGTGTGCTGAGGCTGAGCCCAGTGTGACAACTCTTACCACTACTATCTTCTTTTCTTCTTTATTTTGTTCGTATGACCGTCATCTATTATTCGTTTTATTTTCTTAACCATTTTCTTGAGGTGTTCTGGCATGTAACTTATTTCAAACTCAATGATTGTGAAGGGTCTAAATCGAAAGGTGTATAGGCTTTCCATGCCCTGATGAGATTCAAATGTAACTTGATCATTTAACATGAGCTCTAAATTAATATTACCTAAACCATAAATTATCTAAATATCGTCGTAACATCCGCTATCTCTAATTCTACTTATTTCTGTTGAAAGCTACATGGCACTGAATATGCACCATTATATGTTCAGGTGGGTTCTCCATGTCATATTCTAATAATTAACGTGAAGTTAATTGAGGTTTTATTAATTCACTGGTGGTATGGTTCTTTCAGTCCTTTAACGTATGGTACCGGCCGTCTGCTCTTCCCTTTGTTCGACGCTTCGAAGGTTCGAATTCTTCTTGAGCCCAGCAGCTGCTGAACTTAACTTCTTCTAATCCTCTCTACGGCTAAAATAAGCTGCTTAATTTATTTTCTTTGTGTTTATACAGTTATGCCTAATTTATTTTCCTCAACTAATATATTAAAAACCATTTATCATACTTAAGTAGCATAATTTTTGTTGGAAACAAGTTTAATAAAATTTAAATATTCATTAAATTGATAGAATGTTCATTAGGTGTTGCTTCTCTAAATTTTTCCCGTTTCAATTCTTTGCAGTAGTGGTTTTGCCTTCGCTGTCTTTGCGGCTCACCGCTACAGCCTTTTTTTTTTTTTTGCTGCTCTACACCCGTAAGAATAACTGGCAGCCCTTCGTACTCGCTAGATGAAGTTGTCGCTACGTGGAGCCTGATAGTTTCGTCGGGATAGCTCCGCCGTCTATCCTATTTTGAGCCTGGCCTCGATATTGTCAGCTTTTTCATATGATATCGATAAATTGAATTAATTGAAGTACTCTATAAAAGTAACTCTCTATTTCCATTAACTGAATTAAAACTATGAAACTCTTTACGTTAAATCTAGAAATTGTAAAATTTTTTAAAGATAGTTACTTCTAGTGGGTAGATTGCAACTAAGCCTTAACTTAGAATACATAAGCCCTTTGTCAGGCCATTGATCTTATTTGTCCACTTCTAAAGCACTATTATAGCTGAGATAAATTTCAATTTTCCCTGAAGGGTTTGGAGGAAAGTAAACTATTTTAAATTAGAAGAATCCTTTTAAAAGAAGTTTTTGCTTAGACAAATAAAAGTTATTTATGTTGATATAAAAATTGAACGAAACGTTTATCTAAAATAAAAGGAAAAAAAACTTATCTAGACATAAACTTGAATCAAATTTTCACTCCCATCTTTTGCAAGCGTGCAGGACAAAATTCTCTACATAAGTCATTGAAAACTATTGATCTGGAATGAGTCACTGAAAACAATTGCTTTGGGATGAGCCAGAGACAAAGTCAATTAAAAGTCATTCATTGACTTAACGACTGAGCTGGTTTAAGCCACTGAACTAGTCAAAGGTCAGAAACTTAACGAAAGACTATTGCGAGATAGTGGCCTGTGCTAATCACGTGTTCCTCTTTAATGATGCGCACAACAAAGACAGCCAGATCAAAAGAGCACACTTATCGCTCACCTTTAATGCATGACGTAAGCAGTGACGCACACGGTAAGTAGCGTTGGTTTACGTACTTGCAACGGGATAGTTAAATGCTGAGCTACAAACCTGAACATTGGTTTTGCCAGATGTCCTCGAATTTCAAGTGTAATTGCCTTGGGATGAACTAGTGGAACCCAATTTAAAATGCCGGATCAAACGTTCATAATTTAAATTCCAGACAAGTAGACAAGTTAAAGTTAGTCAGATTAACCCATTCCGCTCCATCCCTTACGCATGTACGTGGTCTGCGACGCAGTACCGTATACCGTCCATACGCGTGTACTTATGACACGTTACCTATACGCAGGCCAGCTCACGGGCAGGCACCGGTACGTACGGTATTAAACTATCTCGATCGAAGCGAAAGAATGGAACATGGTTCAAATCATAATGATTTACTGAATGAAGCGGATCCACCAAGTGCAGCCGTAGGATGCGTTTGCATTGTAAATAACGAAATCTCCACAGCAGCTTTCAGAACAGAACTCGAATTTGTTGCCACTTGTGCCAGTAAGCGTCTTTTCTCACTCTTTCTTTGTGTTGTTGTTCGAATAACGAAACATGCACCTCAGGTGATAACGTAGGTAAGCTAAGCATGCCTTGCACAGTTTGACTTTCGAGCGGCGTTTGGCAGGGTCAGTCACAGGGGCCCATTGTACTAGTTGGGAGTCGTTTGATGTGGGTGGAAGGATTCTGTCAATCATTTGTGGTTTTGTTTCTGAGCGAGCGCAGAGTGAGTCTGTTGATAGTTTTTTGAGTGCCTCAGTCGTGGAGGAATCTGGCATCCCTCAAGGTAGCGTACTTGGCCCGCTGCTGTTCGTTCTACATACTAGTGACATCCTCTCTTCACTAGAGAACACGATCATCACCTATGCCAACGATTCCACTTTGATAGCAGCGATACCTACCGCCAGCATGCGTAATGCAGTCACCCAATCTTTGAATAGGAACTTGTCGCGCATTAGTGCATGGTGTTCGGCCTGTAGTATGAAGCTGAACGTCGGTAAGACCAGGTCTATGATTGTCAGTCGGTCTCGGATACTTTTACCGCAGCATCCACATCTGAAGCTAGATGGCACTTTACTTGAAGAATCTATAGCTATTGGAGATTCTCGGTGTTGTCTTTGATGAAAAACTTACTTCTGAGTCACATATTATGCGACTTGTGTCACGTGCTTCCAGTAAGATTGCGCTCGTGCGTAATGTAAATTCTGTTTTTGGTGACAGAGAGGTTGTCCGCAGATGCTTCTATGCTTTTTTATTGCTATTGTTGGAGTATTGCTCACCGGTCTGGCTTTCAGCTGCTGACAGTCACTTGCGTATGCTGGACCGACTTGTTAATTCAGTCAGCAGGCTATGCGCTGAAAATTATCTGATGAATTTATCCCATAGACCTTTGGGTGGCCGGACTCTGGAAGTTTTAGGTGTACAACGAGAGACATTGGTTGTATTCTTCTGTCCCTGCCCTCAATGTCTTTAGGAAGATTACACGTGCTGCGGTTGACACGCACGCCCTCACTTTGGAGAGTGTTAGATGCCTAACTCGTCCATTCAGTCGGTGCTTCGTGCTCTGATTTGTTACATTTTGGAATTCATTGCCGGCATCGGCTTTCGGTCGTGTTGGCCTGTAGGCGTTTAAGTCAGCTGTTAATCAGTTTTTGTTGAACTATCTTTAGCAACATTTCGGGCTTTCCGGTGTAGCATAATGCTTCATTTGGGCTGGACTATCTGTCCATGGTGGCCCGAGCCTGAAGTTTTAATAATAATAATAGCGGACGTTGCGTGCTGCGCAGCTGTGCTGAGGGTCCCGGGAACGATCCCCAGGCCAGGCGCGGTCTTTGTCGAGACGCTCGGCTCGCTGAATCAGCATATCTGCTTGTGCGCATAGCTATCGTGGGGGTACTTCCCTTAGGGTAGGAGGGTGGCAGGTCGTTGGACCTTCCGGCGCCATAGTTCTTAGTGACCCGTCGTCGGCTGAAGCTGCACTTACTCCTCTGCATCCCTGGAGCGAGTTGGCCTATATCTGCCGAACGAACCAGTGCGTGCAGGTTTCCCAGTGGAGGGTGCAGCCAAAGTTGACTTTAGTAGGATAGAATGACTAATAAAGATGACGTTATTCTCAATTATTTATACTTTTGTGTTCCGTTACCTGATGCCGCTTAATCTTAAAATGTGATTGTTATGGTGAATAAAAGCAGATTCACACGACAGTCTTTTCCCTTTTTTTTCTTCCTCCGCTCATACTTCAAAGCAGCCAATTGTTTTGTCGTGTCTTATCGACTGTGTGTGCTCAAGAAGATTTGTTAAAATGTTAATTGCCAAGTCAGTTTGCTTAGCATTTGCCGCTGGTCCAGTCCCAGCAGTCGCTTCAAATTCCGAGCGAATTGGATGTCATAAAGCTAGCCCCTTTTCTGTAGTTTAAAGAGACGCAGCAACGACACTTAGCTGGCAGTGGACGGCTGAACCTTACCTTGGTGCCTACAGAGTAACGCAAGCATAAAGTAAGACAAAGACTTCACTGTAATGGACGGCTAATCCATACTAGAAAATATAGGTGACACTCCGGCCACCTATCTAACATAAGCTAATTGTTTAAACTTCCCTAAATATTTCGAGAATTAATATAAGGACCTCAAGAGAAATCAAACTGTTATTGATGCGGATAAAATTCATCAGCAATAAAGACGATTTCGCCAATATGAGTAATTACAATCATTGAATACTAAGGACAAAAAATGACTAAACTTGTCTCCTATCGACAACCTTCCCAAGTGAATATTTGGTCCTTGCTAACTAACGCAGTCTTTGCCTTACCAAGAGCAGTTTTTATTAGGTTTCCAATGTCTGTTGGTAAAAATGGCATTAGAAATTTACTGAATTAACCTGAGGACTCATTTGTGAAACGAAGACAGTCAGGCTTAGTGCAGTCAGTATGGGTATCTAACTATAGAGGTATCTACGCAGTTCTTGTGCATGCTCATTAGTATTGTGTTTCCGTAGATGTCTTGCTCAGCCAGTAAACGGATTTTTAATTTTAAGCGCCGTTTGAGGGATAAATCCATGCCTGTAGTAGTCATTATCAGAAGCACTTGCAGTTCTGGCATGACATAACGGATTTACTATACTTGTCTTATCAGCTCACAATAGAAGGTTAGAATGTCCCTTGGAAGTGACTCAACAAAAGGATGCTGCACGTTAAGGCAATTGCATGTCACGCCCAAAGTACAGGCTACTGTATCTAGTCCACTATAAGTCCTCAAACTGCTCATAATCACTGCTAGTCCATGAAGTGTGCCTCGGCTGCAGTTGTTGCATATTTTTATAATAAAAAAGCACAAAGTTACTTTTAACAGTCGATGAGAATAAATGGAGAGTCAGTAATTCCTAGGTAAGGGAAAGTCAGAATTAAAACCCCCGTTTCAAGTGTGCGGGAAGAGAATTATTTTGTTAGCTCATAAAAGCAGCGTACTTGAATTTGTTTCTTCTTCCAATTGTAAAAAGAAGTAGCACAGCAGTTAGTGTCAAGGATATGCTAAAAATGATACGCATTGAAGTCAATCACCAACACTATCGAGCTTATTTAGTTGGGAAATTACTAACTAGAAAGAAATTTGCTTCTTACAACATAACTACCCAAGTGGAATCGCCCTGGTTTTGAATAATAAAAACCAAAAGACACATATTTTTGGAATACTCACTAAAGAAAACACATTTCTCTCAAACGCTATTTTTATACTCAAAGCTAACACATTTGTGCTCAATACAAAGAAAAAACGGACACATCAATATCGCTAGCACCGGGCAGAGAAACGATAACACCGTTTGAAAATTCTATGCAACACAACGCTCCAAACTTGGTGAGCAACTGCGAACATTGTGCAGCGTTTCAAGCCGCAGCAAACATGTTCCGAAATGCTGCCAAGTTTTCTCCTGCTGCAGTCGCAGCGGAGGGCGACGGTGATGCAACGCTAACATGTACACGACACGCTTGAGGTGACCTCTGCCATTGATAGCAGAGTGCCTGTCTCTTCCCTTTAAGTGAGACTGTTATCAATTATTTACCGAGAGTTTTAGTGTTGCCACCCAGGGGTGGATCCCTCGCGCGCCTCACCTGTCTGCTTTTGCTGCCACTTGATCACGCTGCAGCAGGAAGCTTAAGGTTAAGTAACAATATTATCCCAAAGGCTTTAATAATGTTATGTCGAGGCGACACTAGTTAATCGTACGCTGAACTAATGACCGGACGCTCAGCTCGTATGTCGTTCAACTTGAATACCTTCCCTAGGGGGAATTTTGGCCCCCGACTTCCCAGGGTAATCAGGACGATGAGCGAACGTAACGTCCACATATAAGTTGAGCGTGTGATTACCTAGAGTAGCTCCGGCACTGCAATCCCAACTATGTGTGGGCCGCTTTAACCCGACCGACAGACGTTTGCCGTGACCCAAAACGAAAACGATGAGCTTAATTTCTATGCGCGGTTAACGTGGGACACAATGATTATTTTAGGCGGAGGGTGACACCGGTGTGCCCAATGCGCGATGTCAGGTTCTAAAACTACTAGTAAAGTCCAAGCGGACACTTGCAGCCTGGTGCTTGCACTTACAAACAAGCTGCACGTGTAGCACAGTGCGACTTCTCACCACAAGTTCCGTAACAACAATGACGTACATATACGTACAGTGCATCCAACCAAGTAATTACTGCAACTACATAGGCGCGTTGCAGTCACAACTCTAGAGTTAGCGCCTGGGGTTGCGATCGCAAGGCACCTCTGTAGTTACTGTAGTAAAGTGGTTTACTGCACCGTAGCTACAGATTTCTTTACAATATCGCTTAACTGAGCTTACAGTGTTGCTTTAAGGAGCTTTACCGAAGCTGCAGAATTTCTGCTACAGAGCTCTCCCTTTGTTTTTTCTTTTCAGTGGAGTTATTGTTAAGTGGTCCAGCGCAACTTTGGAACTACAGCGAAATAGAGTTCGCTTCTCTTTTTGTGTATCTGCGATCCTCCGACAACAGCTCTACATTGAGTTTTGCATCTATTGTATTTGTATTATTGGTTCGTGAACACTGCAGGCAGAGCTATACAACTACGTAAGATTACTTGTTAAGGCTTGAAAAATAAATCGCTCGACAATATGTTTTTTAGATATTGTAACTCATGTGTCGGCACACTGTAGATAATGTATCCTCATTTTTTCCAAATAAGTTTGGTGTACCCGAGTGGGCTTTTGGTTGTTTCTTTACGATCACAACTCATATATGAGAATACACTGTACTTATTATGTATATTTTATAAAACAAAACCCTACAGCTGGGATAACTCGCTTCCATTCGATATGAGTAATACTGTTGTAATTATAGTGCCAATATACATATATACTCGCCTTGGACGTACCTGGGACCAGATTTACTAACATTTACAATATTATAAAACTTGCAATGCTGCATCTTACAACGGCGATACATATCTACCTTATGATTGGAAGTTACAGCTCAGCACTACAACCAATCAACGGTCGCTTTACGTCTTTCTTTCCAGGGAACAACCAATCCATGGTGTATGTAGGTTTGCATTTTCCATTCAACGAACTACCAATCCGCAAGTGGATTGCATCAGCGTTTTGTTTTAGTTTACACGGTGAGACTCGAGTGCTGTAACCACTTACAAGTTTTCCCAAGGTCTAGCAAAGAAATAACATACTTTGCAAGATTCTCTAGGTCGTTTCCTCTATTTTTTGCAGGAAAAAAATAATTTTCTACAATCGCGTGGTAATTCGAGGTACTAGATAAATGAGTTACAACACGCAAGTAGCTTGATGAATCTGGGCCCTGGTTCTTATCTACCTACATTGAGTACCTTCAAGATTCTTCGGATGGGGTTCAGGTGGCGTTACACACACCGCCCATCTTGTGCTGATCTGAGGTGATGCTGCAGTCCGTGACCAGCTGGATGGCTAGTGGCGAGTTATCCCCACATTGCACGTACCTAACCGCTTACCGCCGCTTTTGCCGCTGCTCGGTTACAATTCCGGTGGTGTTTTAAATGTGACGTGGCATTTTGCAATGTAGAGCAACAACCTCGTACTCTGCTGCATCTGATAAACGTCAAACCTCATTCAACATATGCTCACTGTTTCTATACATAGTCAACAAAATACAAAACTCTACAACAAAAAGTCATCCATCGATCGGACTGTTCTTCTGTTATGTTCGGATGCAATGCATCGCTTTTAGCACGCTTCTTAATAGAAACGTTCACTATCGTTAGATCATACATCAGTAAGATCCTTTGCTCATGGGCTTGGTATATTTTTGTTGATTAGCTACCGATGTTGGAAAGCGGAAGCTGACTGCCTAGCGACCGTACCTGTATCCCAATATGGCGGTCAAGGTTGCTAGTATGTCTGTCCGGCCACTCCGGTGCCAGTGCCTCTCTGAAACTTGTGGTGAGAGGTTGCGCTGGGCTGCAGGTGCAGCTTGTCTGTCGGTGCAACCCTTGTAACAGCGGGCTGCGAGTGTCCGCACGGAGTTTGGTTGTTATTACTGGAGTAAGCAGCTAGAAAGTGCGTATTATGACTGAACAAATTATCAATTTGTTTAGTTTCATTCACAGTTGCATAGCTTTTCTTACTTTATTGGAATAAATATGGATTATTATTTCAATAACTGAATGGGCTGTAAGGCTTATGACGAATGGTACAAGACCGCTTGCCGTAACACCTCCAAGAAAGGATTTGCTGAGCGGAGAACGCTGGAAATTAGACATCGCTGTCTGGTGGCCATCCGTTAGGCTCAAAAATATTTTTTTTAGTATTTTTGGCTTTCCAGCACCTTGTAACATATAATACATTGCACCATCCATGAGGCCCTTATGTTGAGTTGCAAGGACGCGTCCTCAGCTACGGCATAGAAAAGAAGAAGAGGAGAAGAAGAGCTACCGACGGCTGTTTGAAGTTGGCCGAGCTCCCTCCATGATTTTGCCCAGGCTGATGTATGGCGCCTCGGCTATCAGCGTGATGAAGAAAGCCGATACGAAGCTGATCACCACGATGCCAAAGTAGCTCAAAATCTGCGAGTTGGCGGTAAATCAAAGGGAGGCTCAGAGTTAAGGCAGCAACATATAAAGTTGAGATATGAGAAGCGAAGCAAACTACGCTGGAATAGATGTATGTACCAGCATGATGGTGGAGATTTAGGCCGGCAGATCTGAAGTTGAGATGAGAAATATGAAGCAAACTTCCCTGGAATATATGAACATGCTATGAAATTAAGATGGCGAATCTGAAGTTGGGATGCAAGATATGAAGCAAACTCTGCACTATGTGTAGGCTTCTAGTATATACGGGTTGAGATTTAGGGCGGCAAACCGGAAGTTGGGATAAGAGATGGGAAGCAAACAAACTGACAGATATGTAATGTAGGTATGTCCTGAATACCGATTTAAATTCACGCTCGGAGATTACATTTCAGATCTGAGATCAAAGATATATTGCAAGCTGTGGTGGAATAAATGTATCTCAATGCAGACGCTGCATCAGTGATATAGAAATACAAGATATGAAGCAAGCTAGCTGCGCCGGGATTATGTATTTAAACACTAATTACAATTTAGATTGATGGACCTGAATTTAAAATGCAAGATATGAAGCCAACTGTTCTGGGACACTCAAACCATTGTTTCATCTAATCTACTTAGAGTGGATTTCAGAGACTTTTTCGCAATATTTGATGGGACTCACCATGGATGTGTGGGTGACGTAGATTTCCCTGTAGACAGAATAGTACACCAGTTTCTGCACGGGCAGCGAGACCAGGTACACTGGGTACGATATTCTACACGGCAGCTGCCACAGCGGATGCGACAGGAACCGATTTACTGGACCTGCCCAAATTTAGCTCAGTCATATCTCTAGCATAAATTAACGCGCTGTGGATGAAGCTTTCAACCATTTCCGGACGTTTAATGCTAATACACGAATTTTTGTTGCAAATATTGTACCGACCAGAGCCCATATAGCACAAGTGCCTTGCCTTCCATGCATTTTCCGATTCCAGATGAGGACCAGTTGGTGTATACACGCCAACTCACGGTGGTAGAGTTAGCTAAAACTTCAATATCCAAATACACGTTTATCTACAAATTGTTCCGCAAGCCTACACTGTACACTACTCAGTTGCCAGTCATGTCGGGGTGTAGGAACGTTAACGGATAATCCAGATGAACAAAAATCATTAGTATTAGGGAAAAGCTGGCTTTCTCAAATCATATGACGTCATCGGTGACAATCGAAATGCTAGAAATCGCGTCCAAACACGCGTTTACTATCATTTTCTAGTGCTTGCTATCTTTAGATAAACAGAATATTGGATTTGAATTTTGTCGAGGACACACGCTTGTCGAGAGAACGAGTATCGTCATATTTTCGCCCAAACGTGTTTAGGTGCTTACTTAAACAGCACATACTTGCAAAGAATTTTGAACCATAAATCACTCCAAATATAATGATAAGTCCGAAAGTTAACTAACAGCACTTACGGGGTAAACTGAACTGGGGTAAACTTTTGTACACCCTTTCTTGGCAATCTCAAAGCTGTGTTTACGAGAGTTCAACATAACGTTCGGACGACAAGATGATGATACTCGTCCTTTTGTCTAGTGTGTGCCATGACTATTTTATAGGTTTTAATGAGAGGTGGAGAAAGCGTGCTTAACGTGTTTACCGCCATGCCAATAATGCACGTGAAAAAGGAAGAATTGCGTTCATAAGGCTTAGCGGATAATTATTCTCCATTGAGATATGAAATTGATTCCATTGAGCTTACAATGGCACAGTGAATAGAGCGCAGCATTCTACCTTCATGGTTGGTTGCACGATCCGCTCCCTGGCTGAACTGATTGTCTTCTTCTTTCCTAGCTCAGATGTTTAAAAGATTTTGATGTAATAGGAAAAGCTCATAGAAAACTGGGGCATAAGTCCTGCCTGCTCCCTGGAAATCGGCCTGTCAGTTCGTCTACTGCCAGCTGTCTACTCTAATCTATACTTTTACTTCTACCTCTACAATGATCGTTATTTTCATTTCTACCTTTAACTTTACCTATGCCGCTACCTTTCCCTCCACGTATACCTCTACTTCTATCTTCAGTTCTGTCCCGACCCACAGAGGGTTAGCCTGACAAAGAAACACAGGCGCCGTACCTGCCACGCCTACGGCGCACACCAGCACCAGCCAGGCGACGCACGCAGCCCACACCGCCGTCACGAAGCTGGCGTAGAGAAATGAAGCAAAACCTCCGAGCTGCCGTCGGTCGCCGTACAGCACCACTTCGTTGCTGCCCACCAGCCCGAACATGACGAAGAAGCAACACACTGTAAACGTGGACCACCCCACGACGAGCATCCGCTGCAGCAGATAAAAAGTTACCATAAGCTCACATTGTTCTTACATTTCAGATAATACTTACGGAAATAACACTGGATATGCATTTGGGGTACCGGTAAGTTCTGTCCGCTTCTCTTTAACCAAACTGCCACATCGGATTTAGTCCAGACTACTGTTTTCAAGTTCAATTCAGATGCCAGATACTCAGTTAAACTCCACATTTAGTTGAATCTACTGCTGCTGATAGTTTAAACACATCTATAACCCATACAAGACAAAAATTTCAAAGTGGATCATATGCGTCATTGCATGTTGAATGAATTCCATAGAGGTTCATTTCGAGTTATTGGAGCAAGGAAAAACTGTGACTGCAGCCCTTCACAGTCAGCAACTCGAACGTCTGAATGCATCGATGCGTAGAATATATCCTGCTCTAGTGAACACAAAATGAATCTTTTTCCAACATAATGGCGCTAAATCCCATTTTGCCAAACAAACTGAAGAAAAATAAATTATTTAGGCTGGGAAGTTCTTCGTCGCCGTCCATTCTCGCCAAACCTTGCTCCAACAGAATTTCCCTTATGCTGTTTTTTTAGAGCACTTCATCTATGGAAGAAGCTTCATAAATGTTCACGAGATTGAAGCGAAGTTTAATTCCTTCATTTCCTCCAAACAAATTTTTTTTTTTTTTTTGAAAGGGGGAATAATATGCCCCCTTGTAGATGGATAAAAGTTATGTCTAATGATGATGACTAATTTGCTGAGCAAACAAATATTTGTCTGCTATATATCTTTCAATATCCTAACAACAATCGTGACAAGACTTTCTGGTACCCCTATAGTAGTTATCTTCGTAACTTTGTCTGTTTGCTTGGAAGATGATTTTCTGTTTTGCGCTGAAGAAGTCAAAATAAAAATTCTTTCGAATTGGTTTTTTTTTTTTTTTTTTTGCTCTGTGACAGCGAATTTTCCTTGTGAAAGCCACTACTTCTGGCGATACAGGGAACTAAGTCTAGGGTGCTAGTACTACGGATAGTTTTTCTGTCCGTCTGCCTATCACGCACTATAGTGCTGCAGGCAGGCAGTCTGCCTCCCCTGCACTACTGCTGCAGACAGTCTCTGGGTCCGCCTGGCTGCCACGCACTGCAGGAGAACCACTAAGTGCGCTGTACTCGGAAGGGATCGGGACAGCCTTCAAGAAAAAGGCTATGCCTCACCTGATATTTTAAAACTATTAAACACTAATTTCTTAGTACTTGGCTGTACAGTATCGGTGCGTTCAAATAGGAAGCAGCGAAGCAATTCACTCTCCTAGTTGCTAGACAAGCAAGTGCAAGTCAGGTTGCATCAGCTCAGCAATGACTCATCTCGAATCCAGACCCGAGCTTTAGGTTCACTCCACAGTATCTAGTTTTAGGCGCTGATTGCATTCCGAATACGAATGAAACAGCAAAAAGTTCGTTAAACAAATAATGGGAATCAACTCAACGATGATGAACTGAAAAGTCCATAGGCTGGTCTAGATCTATAATTGACCCATCAACAAAATTTACCTTACAACCAAAATACTTTTCGAAGCGGCAGTAATACCTACTTGGAGCCTTTTGTGGTATTATAAGGGTTAACTTACGATGTAAGAACATCTATAATGTTTCCTAAAGGTACAGTCAACATTGCAAAGAATTTAGAACAACTCTACCCTATTGGGCCCAAGCTTTTTATGCCATTTTATTTAACCCGAGCAATCTACTTAGGCTGAATTTTTCATTCGCCAGTATCATCTCGTCAACTTTAGAGCTCATCCTCGTATTACAAAATATAAAGGCCGAGTAAAGGTCACTGTGGCAACATCAAAGAGCTCCGCCGGTTTCTTTGACATGCCACAATAAAAATTTGACTCTCTCTACTTTCTCCTTTGATGGAGGCAGTTTTATTTATTGAGTGAGAAAAAAATGAGACTGCTCATACGACGGTCTTTGTACTGATGAAGTTTTTAAACAGAAACTTTAATCCTTCGAATTGTTTTTTCTGCAACAATTTCATCATTTTATTATTAGAATAAAAAGAGCTTTGAATTACCTTTATGCGCAAAAACACTGTTGTACGTTTTTTCTAAAAGGCAATATTTTAATTTATCTCATAAAGTTCATAAAGCCAGTGTAATCATAGTCTCTACCATCCAAGATGTGAACACCTACTAATTAAAAAAAATAATATGCTGCATTGTAGAAAGTGTTTGGAGAGACGTCCTGCCCTTCAAGCACTGTGTGCTGGCTGGTTGACGTTGGTTTCTGCTAACACAAAGTTCGTCCACTTCGTTTTTTGTCCATAGACAAAGTAACAATGCGTATCCCGCGATACCGAACGTCATTTCCTAAGACCTTCAACAGTATTTTCTGGCGCGGAGCAGCCCAATAAAATATATTTCAAAACATACAGCTAGCAGCAATTCCATGGTGCATTCCGTGGAGAGTTTTATCTAAATTATCTAGAATAGCGAACAACCTTACTTATCCTGACTTAGGCCAAAACTGATGTAATCGAAAATTATACTGAAACCCTATATCTCGTTTCTATTATATGCATATTGCGCAAAAAAATACTAAGTGCAAATAATTACTCTATATATGGTTGGAATGACAGCCAGTAAATTTGGGTTGCAACACCTAAATTTGAGCACTCAAAACTTTCTAGCCAATGAAAATTTCTTGCTCAGTAATTATTTGTGATGGCAGTTTACTTACTTTGCAACAAAAACTATTTATACGACTATCTAGTGAATACATTTGTCTCGCACGATGAATAATGCTTCACAGATTTATGACAGCAGCTTACATTTCTTACGTAGAACCAGTGTCAAGGGAAACACACAATCCACACTATAGTACAACCTCCACGACAGGGGACAAAGAGGCCCTGAACCTCGAACAGACAGTGTTCACGCAGTGCGGACATACGAGTAAAGCAGGCCCTGTCGCCAATACAGCACAGCTTGAGCTTTGCTTCAGTCGGCTCTAAGATATATCAGAGATGCAAATTTTCAAGTTGGAATCCAACAGTCTTACCTTATCAGACAAATAAGTCCGCCAGGCCGGGGTGGGCTGCTTGCCGCGCACCTGCCAATAAGGAAGTTTTCTTGTATATTCTCCCCTAAAAAAAGAAAACGCAACACTGGTGTTCTTGTTTCCCCACTAGTTTAAGATTTGGATGGGTTTGTAGCGTAAATATTAGGCAAGTAGCCACCACCCAGAGCTAGTTTTAGGCTGGTCGCACGTTTACTGATGTCCTCTCTCCGATGAGATCGAAAGAAGACATTTCCTTGTCAACACGTCGAAGGCTATTTGTAGGTGAACATGATATAAAGTAGGGGATGTGGACCAAAATATGTTTACCTTTTATGAGAAGTAGTGTCACCCCTTATTTACCAAAACCGTTAATTACATTAAAGGCAAATCGGCGAAGGGCACTGCATCACATAATAATAAAATTATTAATGTATCCGAGACTATCTTGTTCCAATTGCCTTGTGTGAATTTTGATTGTACACTCACTATAAGTAACCCCTTATACGAGTGCACCTTATATAAGGTTTTCTGTAATTTATTGAAGTTTACGTAGCATGTTATATCATAGTCCGGGTACGAGCCTGAAAAAAATATGCTCATTCAGTGTGATTACTTCAGTATCGTGTTAGGAGTCTCTCCATTATTAGCTTTAATTCTAGTAAAATTGGTATCCAAAGATCTGTATCACTCATACAGAAACAGTAATTAGCTAGGTATATTTGATTTGTTCAACTCTCAAGAAGTAGTTGTTAATTAGGAGCGCTTGTGACACCGAATGCTCTATAAATACGAAAAAATGCTCTTCATCTCCAAAACATGCAAAAATTTTTGTAACGCCTATAGCAGCAATGCGCATCTGTCCGAAAATGTCAACGGAGACTTGCTAAGTTTTCCTTTGGAGATTTTAATTTCAAAGATCGTTCACGTTCAGAAAGCCAAAATTAGTAGATAAACAAGCCCATGAAGATACAGTAAATGCCAATTCAAAGTTTACCCGTAGAAAATTATCTAAGCAATTCAATAAACTCATACCAGCAGTACTGCAGACCTTCAACAACTATAGCGACGACCTCAAAACTTTGACAGCGGGTCGTCTTTCGTTTGACTGGTTACCGACTATACCAATTATTGACTGCCTGCATATGCATGTTGTAGGGAGCCGTACAGATTTCCATGTTTTGCAATTTTGGAAGAAAAATCGTCCCTGGGGATGTTGAATTAGTTTCTTACAGCAGAACTCAATGCAAGAAAAATATACACATAAAGTAGTTCGAAAGCAGAGTCGACAATCAGTTCTAAAGTTATGACTACACATACATACAAGAAAGATTATGATCTTTTTATCTTCAAAAGCCAGGGATTTTATTGAAGTGGACTGGTGATTTGGTGATTGGTCGGATGTCATTTTTGGACATCCGAAGATGCGGATACAATTGCGGACATTGCCTTCTTGACATCCGCGGATGCAGATGCAGATGTCAAAAAAGGTGCAGATGTTCCGCGGATGCGAATATTCACCCCACCATCAAACACACACACACACACCATCTCACGACGGCAGTTTATACAGCACTGGGGGAAAAACTTAGATGGTGCTTTGTAGACAGGGACAGAGCTTGCACATTTCAATCCAAATGAAAAAATTTGCAATTTTCAGCACTATGGATGAGCTTAGTGTACAGTGATAAACCTACACATCCGCACCTCCTTTGCTGCGAATTTTACACTTCTGATATCCGTGGATGCGGATGCGATTTGCGGATATTACTATCTTATCATCTGCGGATGTCAAAAAAGATGCGGATGTTCGCCCCATCACTAAGGTAGACATCAAAAAGCAAGTGGAGCGTAAGAGAAACGTCATTGAAAATGAGCGAAATCATTGCCAGTATTAAGAATTACTGATACGCGGTGTTTCCAAATAAATTACAGCACATGTTACTGAAATCACATTACTATTTTTCCTCCCTAATACGATAAAAATGTCATGTACTCTTCAATTGCCAATCCAAATTCATACCTATGAATTCAAATTGTGATCAAGCCAGTTACTGTTTTTATCAAACTATTATTATCAAGTTTTTCCTATGACGCCAATATTATCTACCTATATTGCTTTCAAGCTGAATCGCTGTCACCTGTATCGGCGTCCTTCATAACCTTTCCGGGAGTGCAGTGCAAGAATCACATGGAAGTAACAAGAAAGAAAGAAAGACAGTCTGCACTTACAGACTCGGTGTTCTGCAGCAGCAGCAGACCACAAATGCCTCCTATAAAGTAGGGCGCCGCTCGAGCATAGGGCATCATGTAGATCTTCCTGCTGTAGTCCAAAGATTCTTGCTCACTAGCAAAAAATAGGAGTTATAATTAATAATAATAAAACGATTGAAGTTTGCTTTATAGATTAGTATTTCTGGACTCCTGCTCACTAGCGGAAAAATTATTATATTTTTATTATTTTAGATATTACTGCTTTGGGACTCTTGCTCACAAGCAAAAATATCTATCAAAAAGTTTAAATCTTTTTCTAATATCGTAGTGTTTCTGAACTCCTGTGCTTTAATAGAATTTTCTGTTCAGAGCTGAAGGTCAGGTACGAGTTAGAGTGTTGTTCTCAGACCCTGTGCTATGCAGCTGTGCTTACATTTCCGCGACTACTCGATCTTGCTTCTTTAACACAGTCTTCCATAGGTTTTATATCTTTCAAAGGAATACATATATGCATAGCAGTTAATGTATTACGAACGTAGTAACTTACATCTGTCATACATTATGTGTATTTGACATTTATAGAGGAATTGTGCAGTTTTCAGCCACATCAATCAATAATTGGTATTATCCAGACAGGCAGCTCTCATGCCCCCAAGTCACCCTGACAAAATTTGACCACTAAGCCACAACAGCTTTATCAGAGCAAACACACACCTACATACACACGCACACTACACTGTCACCTAGACAGCACAGCTTTCGCTCTGCTACATAGCGAGCGGTAATTACATAAGTTCAGGGTGCCACAGTTTTGTGCAGAGCCGACCATATACAAATAATTATTACTTTTACGAAACTCCGTGGAGAACTCCCTCGATCAAACCCTACGTCCTCACGTGACAAGAGTATGACACGTACGGAGCCTTGGCTCCCAGATGCATATCTGACTGAGCGAAGAACATACGTTGCGAACACACGTTACTCATGCCTAGACAGCCTCTCGAACACATCTTAAGGACACACACGGTACCGTTGCCGACACTTTCTCGCCTTCGCTTGGCAACAACTAGCAGTATGATAAATTTATAAAAATATAAGCGCTCTCTTGACGCACGTGCCCCGCTGACGATAAGGCCGTTCCACACGTCAGCAATAGCTGCAGCGGTGATAGCTAGAGGGCGGGGCTTGCTCGTTTTCCGCTATCAGGTTAGTACGGCGCACATGCGACTGCTACTCTGAACCGGGCAGTACTGGAAACGAACGTGGTCAAAGACAGTTCGAAGCCACATATGCAGTCGTAAGCGCAACTGGCTGCTAAGACGTACGTGCAGCTCACGTGCCGTTTCGATACATATTTAAAATCGGTAGCATAAATAACGTCCGAGATTCACATGAAGTAGTCAGTGAGAATGTGCAGTGCGTGCAACTGTAGCAGCCCGTGGCAATACCTGTAGACCTCGATCTAGACTCCTCTTTGTTTCATACCGTTTTATCATTTAGTAACTCATTGTGTGATAAGGTTAATAAAAATTTGTTGACGACCATTATTTTAACAATTACTGATTTGTTACTTAGTGTGTATTGAGGTTTTAATTTTTCTTTAATCTAGCCTGTTGATGCTGCAAGCGCATCGAAAGGTTGCATTTCAAGATTTTAACTAGAACACTCTGAGAATGCATACCTCCGCCAAGCGAGGCAATTGTAGCAAAAAATTCAAATTCACTCTGAAACCATAATTTTCTTTGTATATACTTCAAAATCTAATCATTTGTGCCTTTTGATAGTAATAATAGCTTGTTCAATTTTTTTAAAGATCCGTTCATAACTTTTTGAGTTATACTGTCAACAAACGTTATGACAAATATGAGTCAAACATACAAACGAACTAACCGATCTGCACCAAAATTTGATCATTTATGTCTTTTAATATTACTAACAACTCCTATAAATTTCATAAAGATTCATTCATTATTTTTTGAGTTATTGTGCTAACAAGCATAAAATTAAAAACAGTGACAAAGGAACGAATGAACGAACGGATCATTAGCAAAATTGGGTCATTTACTCTTTGTTACACACCTAAAAGCTCATGTTAATTTCATCAAGATCCATCCATAACTTTTTGAGTTATGGCATTGAGAGAAATGAGGCACACAAACAAACAAACGGATGGACATATCTTCACCAAAAGTTAATCATCTGTTCCTCCTAACATACCTAACAAGCCCTGTAGATTTCGTCCAAATCGGTTCATAACGTTTTCAGTTTTCTTGGTGACAGACAAACACGATGAAAACATAACCTCCGTGGCGGAGGTAATAATGGTCGTCAACCAATTTTTATTAACCTTATCACACAATGAGTTACAAAATTATAGAAAAGCCGAGAAATTAGATAAGGTATAGATTAGAAATTTTTATTCCCATGTTCTCGTCATATTTGTTCCTGAATTAATAAGTGCATATATCGAATACCTGGAGGTTAATATGTTGAAGCTACCTACGTAGACCCTATCTTCTATTTTATTATTTAAATTTAAAATTTTTATGTTGAGGAACTCGTTAATGTACTCCTGAACCAAGAATACATACATCGAATAGCTGGAGGTTCATATTTTGAATCTACCGTATATAATTACTTCTAACAAGGGGGTAGAGTTTTTGTCGAATTTGTCTCTTTTCCACCAGTTAACTCAAAAACTTGAGAACCGATTCTTTTGAAATTTACACGAAATGTTAGATACGGCAGGGGAACAAATGATCAATTTTTGGTGACGACCTATTCAACCGTTTGCTTGTTTGTTTGTTTGCTGGATTTTTGAGTGTATGTTTGTTTGTTCGTCCATCTCTCTTTTCTCAAAGTATAACTAAAAAAGTTAGGAACTGATCTTTTTGTAATTTCAATGAGTTATTGGGGTTGTTACTAAGAGCGAATACCCAACTTTTTTCTTGATCTATTTGTTTGTCTTTATGTTTGCTTCTATGTACGTCAGAAACAAAACTCCAAGAGTTATGAACGGATCTTCATAAAATTTGTAGGAATGTTGAATGACACAAATGACCAAAATTTGGTGATGATCGATTCGTCTGTTTGTGCGTTTGACTAATGTTTGTCAAAATATTCGTCAGAACACAACTCAAAAAGTTACCGACGGATCTTCAAGAAAATTACAGAAGCTGTTTTTTTTCTGTCATGAAGCAAAAATGACCAAATTTTGGCATTAAAAAGAAAACCCTAGTTTAGGGATCAATTTGAAATTTTTGCTAACATTGCCCTGCTTAGGTGAGGTGTGCCATCTCAGAGTACTCAGGTAGTACTCAGGTAGTACTCAGGTAAAACAAGAGGTGAAGTCTACCTACAACAAGGACTGCCTGTCTCCATGCAGGAACGATCTCTCATGCATAGAAGTGCTGCAGCGCCCTCTTACCTGGCTGGGAGCAGCATCGCTGGAATAAGATCTCGGCTGACTACAATGATGCCGGGAATGATGCAGAAAATAAGACTCAGCACCGTGAGGTAAGTTACTCCTGGAACAAAAATGATATCTAATGCGGCACTTTAGGGTCACTATTTTAAAATTAACTCTGATTCAAGAAATACGCCATACTCTACTGTCATTTATTTTTACCGAATGTAGGGAATCTCCAGCTCGGGGCAAAATGGGACGGGCAATTATTGTACTAATTGTCGGTGTCAATTTTTAGCAGTAAAAATTCCAATTGCGCACGTCGCACTGACAAACTACAAGAAAATTCAGCTCGCCACAACTGATGAAAAAATTATTTTGAGCTTTATATTTTTTCGTATAACGAAATGTGCTCGTTATCATACTAAAGTCTTACATTTCCCGTTTAAAACCAGGAACGCAGACCAGTAAAGCTACTCTCGCAGAAACGAGGAACAATCTGACTACACTAACCAACAGTGCATTACATGTCACCAAAGTTACAATGCACATGTTAGTCACTTCAGCCAACATATTCTCTGCGCGTAATGTTGGAATTCCCCTACTGTGATCTATTCACACGTAGATAACAACAGAGTAGAAGTGAAGAACTCACCGTACTGCCTAAACTTGTGCTTCATGGGTAACAACAGAAATGGAGCGGCCAGGTATAGCTGAAAATCCACTGCCAGGTACCAGCTGTGAGAAATGCACTGCAAGCAATTGTTAAATATCGACTTTATTAATTATCATTATAATCGCCGGGTAAGTAGATACTTGTAGTGAAGTCTTACTGTAACAGTCATTTAGCGAGCTGGCGTCTAGGGGCAACTAATAGAAACATTCAAGTACTTGAATTGCTTCAACGACGTACCCATCACGGGACTCTTTGAATGAGACCTTAATGATCGCTTGCGAAACAACGGTCAAATACTCAAGCATAAAGCTCGAAGAATAACCTAAAGTCAGCAGTTCTTTCCCTATTTCATAGTCAGCATTTAGAATAAACTCCCTTCAGATGTTTTTGGTGCGGAGTCGATCAACTCGTTTAAAAATCGTCTTGACATACATTGGGAGAGACATCCTCCACAGCTAAGAACTCCTCTTCCACGAGTCGCAAGCTCATAACGGCCAAAGCTTCCCAGGCCATTGTAAGCTGACTTCTTCTCACTTCCGCTCCATCTATATATTTAAGCTCCGCCTGTCAGCGGCATCAATCATACTTGCCAGAATTCATGACCATCTCTTTGGCGGAGATTCTTCTTCCCTTCTTTTTTATTTTTCTTTTATTTTTTTTCTCTTTCGTCTTCCATTTTTTCTCCTCTCGTTTCCCCAGTCCTCTACATCCTACTAACATAATGGAAATAGCTCATAGAGGGCCGGGGTGTTAGTCCCGGTGTCTCTTTGGGAATGGGCCTCTTGCTTCGTCTACTGACGCCTATCTAATCTAATCTAATCCTAAACTAAGGCAAGAACTATTCAAATAACTAGCTAATTCCTGTTAGTTTTAATCCTGTACCTATACGGTGAAACAGATGTTTCTGCTCTAAAACCTGCATCCTTACTTTGTATCTAAAATAATAATGAATATTTCTTAATGTTTTATTTGGATTTTCGTCCAAATGTACGCGGATTCTTTGAGTACAGTATTTCTTGTTACCACAATGCTACCAGAGTCGGTTAATGCAAACATTTTATCTGCTGAGGCGAGTTGAAATTCAGCAGAATGCGTCTCGTGGCCTTCCGGCTACACAATATCATAGGGTGGAGCGAAAAAAAAAAAAACTTTCGAATTGATTTTGCCTATAGTGTGAGTTTGTTGCCATTTTACGTAGGATTGATGGTGTTTGAAGGTTTTTCGAAAAATCTAGCGTCTTGAGGTGGCGCAAGGCTGTTGAAATTTACTGAATTTTATGTATTTTCATCAATATTTTGGAATCAAACGAAATGCTGGATAATCAAAACATTTATACATTTTTAAAATTAATTACACAATTTTTAACAATTATATTACACTAAGGAACATGGTACAAGTTCTATTACAGTAATTAAAAAATCACTCAAATTTGTTAAAAATATAAAAATTGTTACTAGCTTTGCGTCCCCTGAAGATGCTTGAATAAACCGAGCAGACTTAAATATGTTATTAGTATGATGTTTTATTAGAATAATTTTGGTATTGGATGTAGCTTCAAAGTTTATGACGATGATTTATATATATATATCTGCATTTCGAAAATTATACGAAATTCAATATTCGTGCGCCAGCTCTAAATATGCATCTATACCTCTCAGATTTTAACATAATTGTTTTGAGGCACTTTGGCAATTTAATATCACTATGGGAAGTCATATTTCATAAGAAGATGCAAAATCCCCATTTTTCGCTTCACCCGCAGTAGCAGCAGACTAAAGCGTCTGACTTTGACTCTCAAGGTCGCTGGTTCGTGCCCAGTTCCCAGCTGGGTATTTTCTTAGCGCGCTTGATGTGATCGGTCAGCATCCGGTCTGCATACTGCTGCGGGTT
>LQNS02277219.1:641089-661026 GCA_001587735.2 Parhyale hawaiensis
GCCATCTTCTGCAACCCGGCCTATTTTCTGCCTATCACTTTCAATGGAGCTTGAGAGGAGCACCAGAACCTCCAACCTGGGCTAATTTCCGCCTATCTATTTCGTTAAGAGCGTGACACCGAACTTATAAATATATTTATAAACACACGACGGTCATTCTTAGTATTAGATTGCATCTTGATTTTCAGGGCCATGAAAAGAACTGAGAAAATTATCTGATATGGTATTCGCGAGAGATTAAAAAGACAAAATTAGACGATTTTCGTTCACCAAGAAAACTTTCCATTACAACAAGTTATAAATCAGAATGTTATACACACATGAAAAGTACAATAAACTGCAAGAGAACAATTTTACCAACGTTTATGTAATAAACACTCGTAACACACACTTAACCTCTCGCACATACGATGCCATATTTGAAATAACCCAAGATGCCTCTGTCTTGGCATTACCCTAGATGCTCTGCTGTAAAAAGAATGAGGCTATTGGCTGATACGTTTTTGTGTGACGCCACTATGCTGCAAATGCAGCTAGTGTAGGCTCTATTGCTTGACATAACTATCTGTAGTAAATGAACTGTGTGCAGCAGTTGCAGTTGTGACTTAAACTGAACGACGTGGGAGCTGAACGTCCGCCCCTTTAGTTTACTGTAATGTCCGTTCATCAGTCGAGCCTGCGATGGTACTCATATTAAGCGTGGTCCCTGGGCTAAGTATCCCTGCTTTCATTACATGTGCACTACCAGGCCGTGTAAAGGTTATGGCACAGACTAATGAAAACACAGACGGACAGCCTCTATAGGCGAAGCTCTGCTTTAACTCGAGATTCCTGTGACGTCATCATTCAGACAGCAGAAAAATACTTAGACAGCAAAATTAGCAAGTCTTCAATAACCTATTAGAATGAAATACTCTGCATATTCCTAAAATCTTAGAAAGTAGAAGACTCCCAGGATGATTAATTTTGAAAAGCCTCGTGGGGTTCAGAGTTTTATAGCCATTAAACCATCGACGAAATTTCGAGCGGCTGGTGGAGCCCTGTAGATGAAACATGTATCCTGTATACGAACTTATGATGAAAATAACAAACTGGAGAATGTGACGTCATTATTCAGACACAATTTGTTTGCAAAAATACTGAAGAACTGCCAGTCTGTGTCTTCCTTAGTCTGTGGGTTATGGCTTCATACATAATCAAAGTTAGGGGATTCGTGAAGAGCAGCCCTCTTCCAACCCCCCGCCCCATTCCTGCCAATTTACCTGAAGTTCGTCAGCGGTGCAAGAGGAAGGCATGCAAGTGGCGTACTCATGAGCCAGGGCGCCGTTCTTCCTCTGATATCTATTGAAGAATAGAATGAACGAATTATGCGTTATTGAGTTGGTATTAAATTTTGCGTTGGCTAATGCCGATGTTGCCGATAAAATTGCTATCAATTAACGTGAAGATCGTAATGACAAACTAGGACCCTACAATTATAGCAACACATCGAAAAGATTAATGCCTTTTTTTTATCGACGCGCCGTGTATCATATTTGCACTGAAATGCTATAACCTTAGTAAAGTAAATTTGGATAATTTTTCATAACGTTGAGTGAAATGTACTTTAATTATATGGCTAGAGTTCTTTAGATATAAGAATGATATACAAGGAGATCACTACAACAAGGTTTTTCACTTAGACTAAAACCATAGTAGTAGAATCTCTTATTCTTTCTATGCACAATCAAGTGAGGCAGCTAAACAGTATTCGATAAGGAAGCCACTGAATGAAATTTGAAGCATTATACTGTACTCTCAAACAAAAATCACGTCCCACAATAGTACGTCTCTGGAACATTCAAGAAATTGTCCAGTGTAGAGTGTAGGTGTTTATTATGCGCTATATACAACCACGAGTCGTTAAAAATACAACACACATCATGTCGCGATTACATAGGTTTTTATTGTAATTTTTCCAGTATAAATACGCGTTGAAAATAAATTATCGCATTTCTCTCCACTATATAATTAATTTAATTACGCTAAAACTGTACTAAAAACAATGCATGGAAAGTTGTAAGTGCAGTCCAGAATATGCATTTTGAAGTTCACCATTTAATACACAGGAAATGTGATAGATAGAAAATCGATGCTCACTTATTTCAAGTCTCCAAATCAAACAGAATAAAGTTAAACCTAATCAGTCGCGGCTGGCAGGTACAATGTGATTTCTAGCGTGTAACAGACGTTTATCATTTATAACTTACTGTCTAAATATTTTCTTCGTTGCCTTAATTAATGGGGTGTCTAACATGCGTATGTATTTAAATTCAGAGGCCGAAATTTACTAATCTTGTAATTCGCAGATTTTTAAGAAACTTTTAGGGTTTATGGAAATTTATTTGATAAAAAAATTACGCTGCAGCAATGCTTCATATTAATTGAGTTTAGTATCTGTAACAAGCACACTTCCATCAATTTTTATAAAAGATTATCCTCCGCCACTATATACAGTACCTGATGGTGCAGTACTGTCCTTTGAAGCTAATTGGCGCTTGGGTAGGCACTGCAAGATCGTGTACGTCAATCTTCTGACATTCTTCCATGAAGCCCAAGTAACGTATATTGCCTGACAAAATCCCATCTTCGACCTTGCCCCACGAGTCCATCACTGTGAAATGAAAAAGAAAATGAACTTTTTACGATAAATAAAAAGAATGGTTGAAATATGCTGCTCCTATTATGATGGGAAAAATCCGAGAGCTTTATGATCGTAAAATAAGCCATACATTAATCTCTGTATGCTCGCTTAGCTCACTCAGTTGCTCAATATAAACAGGTTAACCCATGGATCGGAGCCAAACTGTAGTGCATCATGGGTAATGGGGCATGTGACGTCATAAAGTTCAAGTGCGATAATTCGCAGCTATTTTACATTGTTTTTCCATCATTTCATTTGGCCTCCAGAGTGTCCTACATGTCATACAATTAGTTACACAAAAATATGTATCAAAGCATCCACGAAATTTTTTAGCTATCTGAAGACAAAATTTTAAAAGAACATTGGTTAAGAGGCTTGTAAAAGAGAAGATGAATTCCACGGGCAAATGACCGCATGTATCAGAAGCACTTTTAGAGCCAAGTTTATGGTCTTTAAAATGCAATAAACCAAGTGAGTTTTATCAAGAGTAATATGGCGTTCTAAAGATTGATTTATATGAGTGAAAACCGCAATGTTTCCGATTCGTTTTCGTCTTCTACCAATGATCTGCTATCCTCTATAATTTCAAACCGCTGCAACAGAAATTGGCTCAGATGCGGGCGATTGAACGCCGAGATAGAAGAACTTTTTAACAAGTTTGGTAAGAGAAACATTAATGGACAAAAAAAACTTCTTTCCTTCCGGCGAAGTAATATTAAATCAAAAGTCTATATATAATACACAGAAGCCATACAATTGCTTTGTAAAATTAGAAAATCCAGCTGCCATGCGCTGCGCGCATTACAGCAGTATAACAGTAGGGTCGCGTCAGACTCACGTTAACCAACTTGCAAAAAAGTTACCTAGCCGTATTTCCCACACCTTAACTGTTTTACAAAACGATGTTGTTGAAACTGGTGAATGTTAAATCTACAATTTTTCTAATGATGCTGAAGTTTTTACGATTAGGAGAGGCGGATGTGTTAACGACGCGTACGCGATGGCACAACATAAGGCAATATTTTACCAACATTCTCCGACCGGGTGCGTGCCTCTTACGGATAAACAACCTAAATAATAATTTATCTTTCAGAGAGCTAAAAAGAAATATGTAGATGCTTTGAAACATATTTTTGTACAACTATAATGATTGTAGGACATTAGGACACTCTGGAGGCCCAAATGAATTGATGGAGAAACAATGTAAAATAGCTGCGAATTACCGTACTTGAACTTTATGACGTCACATGCCTCATTACCCATGATGCACTACAGCTTAGCTCCGCCCCCTGGGTTCACCTGATAGTCTCGTAATTCTTGGTGGATCAGTATAGTGATAAAAAAAAATCATTATTAGTCCTAAATTTATATAATTCCATGCTAGGCTATGTCATTACATTCAATCAATTTTATGCCTTAGTAGAAATAAAGGACTAGATTCATAATCAAGTTATCAAAACTACAAATGGGTATATTTACCTCCGCCAAGAAAGTTATGTTTTTATCGAGTATCCAAATAAAAAATCAGACAAACATATTAGATAAAAACATAAGACTGTTTGTTTGTATGTCTCCAATATAACTCAAAAAATTATGGACAGATCTTACAAAATTGACAGGGATTGTTAGACATATTGGGAAGAACCGATGAATAATTTTTTATTAAGATCCTTTTTACCGTTTGTTTGTTTGTCTGCATCTATTTTCTTGGTAGCATAGCTCAAAAATTAATGGGCAGACCTTCATAAAATTTCTACTACTTATCAGGAATGTTATGTAGAACAATTGACCACGTTTTTGTGAGGATCTGTAGATCCATTTCTTTGTTGGTCTCTATGTTTGATTTTATGTTTGTCAGTAATATAATATAAAAATTTATTAACGGATCTACATTAAATTTGTAGAACTTATTAGAAATGTTAGATGATACCAATGACCAAATTTTGGTGATGATCGGTTCGTCTCTTTGTGTGTTTGACTGATGTTTGTTAAAATATTTGCCTGAACATATCTCAAAAAGTTACGGACAGATCTTCAAGAAAATTACAGAAGTTGTTATTACCGTCAAGAGGCACAAACGACCAAACTTTAGTGACGATAATAAGGAAATCCTAGTTTCAGGAGCAATTTTAATTATCGTTAGCAATCCCTTCTCACTTGGCGGAGGTATAACATATGCGCTCTCAGAGTGCTCTCGGTTTAATTAGTACCGGTGCCCAGAACTTGCGAAACTGGGAAATGCAACAGTGCCTCGACTTGAAGCGCGATACTAAAGGCCGATTCGAATGTTAGTCTTCAGCCTGTGTTCGTGCTTCACAGCGTTCGAATGCGTTACCTTGTCTGTTCAAACTGCAGAAAAGTTCACAGCTCTAAATTCTAATTGATTTCAGAGTTTAAGAGACATGCAAAACTTTGCTTGGTAAGCGAACTGACTTGAAGGCTAATATGTTAGCAAATCTTTTAGTAAACAAACAGTTGTGTTTGTACCGACACGATGAAACACTCGGATGGTTGGAAGTATAAGCGCAGGGTGTAAAACTGTGGTAGGAACAGGCCTTGCCTTGCGATTGCAATGTATAACCATTATCGTCACATTTATCAGTTTTGAATTAGCTCCTAATTTACCAGTACGTAGATTTAAACGCGTAGCGTACATCGACGACGCCATCGATCACTACGAGAAATAATCTCTTCTTGCCATTTCTGAGCACAGTTTATGTAAAACATCTTCGTAACTGACAAAAATGACAACCTGATCACAATAAATCAATTTGTTGCACGGAATTACGATATAATAAGCCTTAAATCACTTAAGTGGCTACCGAGCCTTAAATTTGTAGCTTACATCGAAGATGCCAAAGATATGGAAAATAATCTCTTCCTTGTGTTTCCGACTCTTGCTGATACCGGAAAGCCTCGTATATTGCAGCGACATCTTGGTCACACTGGTCGCTCAGATTGCCCTCAGACTCATAATGCTCGAGCTGTTGTTGCCCACCGTTTCCGAAGTTCTTTCTTTTTTCTCGGGCACTTTCTGAGTAATTGAGGAACGAGGGCAGCGGTAGGTAGAATGGTGCGAGGCGGTGGAAGGTTTCCTGCACCGACAGACCATTGATGACGAGACTTGGAGGCAACCAGTCATTGTCAGCTTTTGCACTTTTCCTGTAATGAGGGGAAAAGGAACAGTACAGGTATTGGACAATTGTATATGCCTCCTACAAATTAGTCAGTCAGTTCTTTCGCGTCAGCAACCTTGCCAGAGAAAAAATCAGATAATGTTTGGTACTTGATCAAGTAATTTATGGTATAGCAGACTACGTCTGGTTTGTTTCTCAATCAAATATCTGAGTGGGACTGAGCACTGCTCATTCATCCCTCGCAATATGTGGCAGGTAAAAGGACTTGTGAATGCAAAAATTGATTCAAAAAGCGCTCCTCCCATGTCTTCCATATGAAGTAGTACATTGTGTGACCTTGCTCTTCTTGCCGTACTATGTTAAATTATAAGTTAAAACAAATACGGCACGTGGCATTTATAGCTTCTTTTCTGTTCTGTCATCAGTCGCGTCCAATATATTTAAAGAAACACACCATTTCAAGAAGCATTCAACCCATATTTTTGTGTAACGTGCAATGGCCAATTTAAGAGTATTCCGCTTATGTCTTCCATACGAAGTAGAACATCATATGATTATCCATAACTGCTTCGTAATTGGCACTATTGGTTCTTCGTTTAATCTACCATAACATTAACCTGCAGTGCTCTAGTGAATGTTAAAGTGATAGATATACCATTCCTAAAAAAAATCTTGTTTATTAACAAAATTGTGTATCAACACATTCCCTATGAAGAAAGTAAGTATCCCGCTACCACAGTATGTAGTATTTATTAATATTCTTCATATTATTTTTGCTAATGTGCGTGGTAATATTCTTATCCTTGTTGAAGCAAATTAATGAATGAGTAATATTTCTACTCAGGCACACGAAACCTTGCTTCTTCTGCATATGGCCTGATTTTATTTTCCGTAACTGAAACAGTTATCTAGATAAATCCTTAAATTTACCTCCAATTGTCGTCCCGAAAACGTGCAAGTCGCCCCTGAAGCACTTCATACCCGCGTCCTTCATGAAGAGCGTTTGCACTCTCACGTTCGGAGATTCTTTCTTCAGGTATACTTTCCGTATCCTTTTGGACCAAAGTATTTTCCTTGTCGAAGCTCCTTCGGCTGCTTTTCATCAAGCGTTCGCCCAAAACACGCTTCTGATGCTTGTATCTTCGAGTTTCTGTACGGAACTTGCGTTTCGGTATGATACCATCAGGCAATATTCCTCGCTCTCTCTGTCGACGAAAAATGCTGCTGAGCTGCTTAACGTCGTTAATATTTTCTCCTTCTTCCACGGGACTTTTTGCGCAGTTATGATGTAAACAGCCGCTAATATGATACGGTCCGACGTCCTCATCATTGACCTTGTTTTTGAACAGCTCCATATCTCTGAGTGGGCGGTGCGGTGCTGCCGCCATTGCATCGACGCTCTTTTTCCTTTCATTTCTGTTGCTCATTCCTTGAGTGAGGGCGGCGATGTTGAGCCACAGCAACACATGTGCTACTTTCATTTTTCTCCTTGAATATTATTTTTATTGCTTATCAAAACCATCTCCCTATTTGCAAACTAATGCAAATTTTAATATTCTTTCACGAGAGAGAAGGATATAAAAGATGTCATTCGAACTCAAACAAATAACTTTACTCTGTACTTGCACTGAGAGAAATTTTGTCCCAAAACCGAAACAAGCAAGTACATCATGATGATGCACTTTATCTTGCATACGCTAATTGCACCTAACGAGTTATTTATTTTGCCTTAATTGCAGAATTTAGAAGTTCAAATATTAAAGAAAAGGGGAAGCCAGCGCTGTGAGTATCCGAGAATCAAAGTCAGCCAAGGAGAGATTTTTTCATTCCACCGCAGAACGGACTTCATGTCCTGTTTTGCCCACTACCAGCACCATATCATCAAAGTTTTAGAATAATAAGGCATAATGAAATCTACGTCAGGTTTATCCACTGCATGCGAGATAATGAATTATTATTACCATAAAGCTAAAATGCATCATGATGATGCACTTGCGTGTTTCAGTTTGGGGACAAAAATATTAATTTCACTCAGTGTGGTTTAGGTTTTAAATGCATGCGATAAAAATAGCACTATCATTACCGCTTAACTCTGTGCACACCAGCTTACCGAACCATGTCTCGGAACTATTTTGATAAACTCTTGAAAATTACATCAAAAACAAAACCAAAATGCATAAACCAAAATTAAACACTACCAGGTTTACATAATTATCAAGTCAAAAGAGAACTTAATGTAGCGTACAGCTCTCAAACAGATATTTGTGAGATATACCGTATAGACGATCAAATATGCTTACTTAAGCACCAAGTTTGTAGGCTCTAGCACTTTCCGTTTGATTTCGGCAGGTTCATGAAATTAAAGTACTGACGCATTTCTAAAAATGAAACGGTGAATTTTCCGAAGCGGACAGTAATCACATTTAGTAGTTTTGTTGACATATTTAGATAAACTAAGGCATTCTAAGACGTTTTTCATGAATAGCGTTTTCGCTGCAAATACTTAGTTTTTGAGATAGTCGACTTTAAAGTTCCCCGTGTTTCCCTGTCATATTCGCCATTGTAGCCATGTTGACGTCTGCTTTTGTTGATCAACAGAAGCCTGATGATCGTACGCGTGTTCAAACAGGTCCTATTAAGTAATTAAATTGATAGTGCAATCGCGAGTTAACTGTGTAATCGCGAGTTCACTTTATAGAAATATGAACGTAAATCGCATTTCACGAAGTTTTTCACGATTAATGTTTCTGTCAGGAACTTTGAGTTTATATTAGGTTTTAGAATACGATCGGCCCGAAGTTACTGGAACACGATGATAGTACGCGTATTCTAACACGTCCTATAAAGTCTGTAACTAATTCTACAATCGAGAGTTAATTGTGCAATCGCGAGCTTATTTCAATAAGATATGAACGTAGAATAACATATTCTAAAAAGTTTCTCACGAATAACGTTCATGCCGGAAACTTCGAAGCTCTGTTTATATACATTTTCGAAACACAATCAGCTGACACCACATTATTGGAACGCGTATTATGCCGTCATTACTTCCCACAGTTGTGGTGTTTGTGTCTTGAGTTCATTATTTTTACCAGTATTGGTGATTTTATGCGTAATAGTTAGTTTTTACCATATTTAGGTAGAATAAAGCATTTTAAGACTTTTCAAGAATAACGTTTTCATCCCAAATGCTTACTTATAGAGGTATGTGACTTTAAAATGTACATTGTTTCTTGTGAAAGAATTTCTAAGATGCGCCATTACGGCTGTGGCGAGGCATCAAGAACGAAACACCGAAATAGTTTTTCTGCTACAATGTGGCTCTTACTTATTAAGGTTAGGCAAGCAAGGACTCGTTCTGCTAATATACTACGAGAAATATATAAAAAACTGTACTGCACTAGTAATGGCGAATCTAGTTTCTCTCTGAGAAAAACAATGGGAAATTTAAAGTTGAATATCTCAAAAACTAAGCATTTGCGGCGGGAGCGTTAGTCATGAAATACGTCTTAGAATGCCTTATTTTACTTGAATATGTCAACAAAAATTCTAAATGTGATTACTGTCCTCTTCGGATATTTGACCATAAGTTCATCTGAAATCCAGAAGAATCCGGTACATGCGTAGTACATTTCACATGGGGACCTCCATTTCAGAATTCAATGATGGTCAAACTTTTCGACTCAGAGGCCACATGGACTTTAAAAACTGACATACGAGCCGGACCAGCGCCTGATGCATACATATCAAACCAAACATAAACAGAAACAAAATACAGCGGTAATTTTCACATTTAGTGGGAAGAGCGTGCAGTGCAGTAAAAATAACATTTTTGCTGCAGATATGCAATTTTAGAATGTCTTAAATCGGTTAATTTCGAAGAACCCGTAATGTTCGGCCGGCCGAATTAAACTGTAACAGGCCGGATGAGGCCCGCAGGCCGTAGTTTGCCACTCCTGTTTCCGATTAACATTCATATTAATTGCTTTAAACTCAACATTATCGTATTTTCTACAAATTCGTCAGTTCATTTACTTCATCAACTGTCAAAATAAAACAGAAAACATTAGAACCAACAAACTTTACACTTACGTATATAAATAGCAGCAGTAAACGAAGACAATTTTGTAATCTTTTATCTCACCGATATCTGCGTAAGACTTAATACTTTTTTTGGGCCGCCCTACACCCAAAATCAATTTTATTACTATTCATGAAACGCCATTTCCTTTCTCGTCTCCCGAAAATTACCCACCCAGAAACAAGATTCTTTGAATTTCATAGAGTCATCACTACAGAACCGAACAGTTCCATGCTGAAGTTTTCCCCGTAAACAAATAAGTCATTCTCTCGGTCATAGCTGCGCGCGCCAGGCATTTAGCGCTCTACTCAAAGCCAGTCTTTGTATTAGGACAAAAATTGGCTCCCTCTCAACTGCTGCCTGAAAGCCTCTGCATGGGTAACATGGAGCCGACAAAGCCTCTGTCAATAACGAAGTCTCTGGACTACTTCAGGACTTCTATGTCTTCATGGAGCTATGCATTCAAACACTTGCAGCTGCCAATGGAGTCGTAGGGAGTGGAACGAAGCAAATTACAGGCGCATCCTCCAAACTGCTCTCTTAAAATTGAACTAACTGAACTCAAATGAATGGAAGCTAATCTTTTTTTCGCACCTACGATGTGAGCTGGCTGTACATGATAACTATGTAGTGGATGTTAACGAAGCCCGTATAATTAATATATAACACAAGCACGGTCAACAAAACGAGGTTGTTTCAAATTCTTTGTAGAGTATAATTTTAATCAACGTATGCTAGTTGCAAATAGTTTGCAGCTGCAGAGCTAATTGAAGGAAATTTAAAACATTTGTTAGCAGCCTAAAAATAACAGGTGTAAGTGCTGTACATTAACGCAAAAATACATCGGTATAGTACTCACTCGTGAGGCAAATTGAGAGTTTTTCTCAATTTTTAACTGGAACTTTCCGCGTTGCAAGACCTGACGCGCGCCGCTCTCAGACAGTAAGAAATAATCAGACAGAGGACGCTATTTTACAGCTTTTTATAATGTTCCAAGGACAAGCACACGTACCGCATCAATGTTCTTCATGCAAGTCGTATGACGGAGTGGCGCATGTCGCACGACAATCGTCAACATCGGTACAAGGTAAAGTCAAGTTTGACCGCACTCGCAGCTGGGAAACCCACACGCACTGGTCTGTGCTGCGGATATAAAGCCCACTGCCCACAGTGGACAGAGGAGTAAGTGCGGCTACAGTCGACCACGGGTAATCAAAAACTATGGCGCCAGTTTGACAGAAAGTAGGAATGACCCGCCCCCCCCCCCCNGTAGGAATGACCCGCCACCCCCCCACCCCCCCCACCCTCTCGTCTCTGTGGAGGCAGGTAGCCCACTGCGTACTACACGCCCGCAACTGCTGATCGAGTCAACACCCTTCGATCAGCAAAGAGCTCGCGTGCCTGGTTTGGCCTCGAACCAGCAATACAAGGATTGTGAACGGTAGACGTAAGGATGCGGCTATACCGGTTTCACATTCATCGTGTACAGGACTTGAATGTTGACGATTATGAACGGTGTGTTCAATTTGTTAGGTGATTTTTACAAAAAGATGAACAACCTGATTTTGCATCAAAAGTGATGTATGCAGATGAAGCAACATTGATGCGAGAGGGAAAATTCAACACGCATAATGAGCATTTCTTGTGCCACTTTAATCCCTATATGTACTACACGGCATAGCAGTCACCTTGTTAGGTTTTCTATAAATGTCTAGGCAGGTATTATTGATAACTATCTGATCCGTCCCTACATCCTGGCGGAAAGCCGCATTGGCCGTATTTGTTAGACGTTACTTGATGAGGTATTGCCAGAGTTACCAGAAACAGTTCCCTTGACGAATTGCAGAGAAATGTGGTTGCAAGTTTCAACAACTCAATTGTAACTGTTACTATAACCCTAACTAAACGCATGTACGCCCCACTTACCAGTGTCTGATTTGTGACATTACTTAGGCGTTATTTGCTTTCATTATTTATAGTTCAACATATGCACCACACGCACACACACACCTTCCAAAGCTAAATCTACGTAAATTGAACCACTGAAAAAGTAACGAAAGCTCTGGTACATACATACACATTTCTTGGAGGAGTGACCACTGCCAACCCTTATAATCTTCAAATTTAATTAATCTACAGAACTAGGTGCTCCCCCAAGGCCACCTACATAGACAGCTGGCCTTGGCCAAGGCCTCCTAAAGTACAGGCTTTGGTCTGGGCCTCGAAAATGGTCGATTGCGTACAGTCTCTGGAAAAATCATTTGACGCAGTCTGATATTATTCGTACCTACTCAACATATTTTGGACACATCTGGATAGAAATTATTCTTTAAACTACTTACAAGTAACAAATTACGATAGTTTGAGTTTTCTATCTTGATGAGCCCAAAATATGCTGAGCATGTACCAAAAATATCGAGCTTCGTCCAACAGTTTGTCGACGGACTGTAACGATCGGACCAACTTCGTGACGTAGAGACCCAGGCCTGTACTTTAGGAGGCCTTGCCTTAGCTCCTCACTCCCACATTCCATCTCCCCCAGACGACAGAGGTCAGTTGAAGAATGAGTGGCATGGGGCGAAAAGATTCAAGCTAAGACAATGAATAAAAGATAACGAATTCCTAGAATCCTGAGCTGCTAACAAATGGCTGGCTCGAGAGGGATGACATTTTGACATTTTAGTGCTAATAATTAGCAACATGTTGCATGAAACTTAATAAATCCTGAAAACATGGCTTGAACGAACCTTCATATACTCATTAGCATTATATTCTATAAAAACTGTTTTTTCAGGATAGTCATGGGCTGATTAAATTAAGATAGAAGTTAACGAAAACACTCTGAAAACGCATACCTCCGCTAAGCGAAGTAACGTTGACGAAAATTTCAAGTTAGTTCTGAAGCTATCATTTCCGCTTCATCGCCTCCAAAATTTGGTCATTAGTGCCTTTTGATAGTAACAAAAGGTTCTAAAATTTTTCTGACCAACGTTTTGACAAACGTTAGTGAAGCACCCAAACAGACAAAAGCGTTCCTCACCAAAATTTGATCATTTATATCTTTTAACATTTCTAACAATTCCTGTAAATTTCATAAAGATCTGTTCAAAACTTTTTGAGTTATTTTGATAACAAGCTTAAATCAAATACAGAGACATACAAGCGAACAGATAGACCAATACAAATTTTTGTCATTTACACTTTGTATTACGTATACCTAAAAACTCAGGCAAATTTCATTAAAATCCGTCCATAACTTTTTGAGTTAGAGCGTAAAGAAAAAGAGGCAGCCAGACAAACAAACAAACTGAGAAACTGTTCTTCACAAAAAGTTAATCATTTGTTCCTCCTAACATGCTTAACAATCCCTGTGAATTCCGTAAAGATCCATCTATAACTTTTTGAGTTATTTTTGTGACATATAAACAGTCAAACAGACAGACAAAGAGACAAACTCGACAAATATAACAATGTTATCGAAATATTTAACTGATATGGATTTTAAAATCATTATGACTAACAATTACACAATAGGTTCATTTTTCCGTTTCAAAGATCGATTTCCTCTCAGCATGCAAAGCTCCGTCGTGTATAAATTTTGTTGTGCACAGTGTGCATCATTTTACATAGGGTCAACCTATCGTACGCTGCACACAAGGGCCAGTGAGCATGCGGGGAGGAGTTGTAAAACGGGCAACATTCTCGCCAGCCCAGCTCACTCTTCCGTTAGAGCTCATGCAGAGCAGTGCGGGATGCCGGTGACTCTTAATGACTTTACTGTTATATCATTTGCAACTGACCATTTTGAGCTTCGAATTTTAGAATCAATGTATATTTTGCTATTCAAGCCAGTTTTAAACGACCTAAATACTGCCCACCCTTTATATATTACTAACAGATAGATTTCTTTGCTGTGCATCATTGTTCACAGTATTTTATTCTTTACTTTTAGAATACCTGGTAGTCTTTCCATTTGAATTTTAGAGAACTGATAGTAGTGTCCATTTTTCTTATATTCTTTACTTATCATTTCAGATACTGATGATGGGACATGTAGATCCCGAGACTTTTATAAAGTTTTAGTAGATTTTAAACTAACTATGTTCGCTTTCGTAACCTTGGCTCTTTTATTTAAAAAACGGCAGGTTACGTATGATAATTATAGTAACGCTTGAGTTTTGATTAAAAAAACTACTTCGTTAATGTATGGAAAATCTATTTACGGTCTGTCATATATTATCACAGCTATATAAGCTTCTGCACAGATTCTAGCTCATGGAATAGTTTTTTCATCGAAGGGAATAATAATACACCTAATGCACTGTAATTCAGTTACATGTGCGTGCTTCATTTTCTTCTATCATTCTAGTAAAACAAAACTTTATTAGCTCCAGTGACTATGGAGCAAAGTCGAGTCACTAATGGCATCGCTGTGCCGATTAGACAGCCGAAAGAGTACACAACTTTTCTAATCCTAATTCCCTACAAACTTGAATTAAATTAATATAGGAACTCTTGCTCGCGACACTTGCTTAAACCAACTGACTAGATGGCTAGCATTTAAACAAATCGTTTGGTAGATGCACAATTTTCTTTACCTATATAAAACATTCGGAAAATGCACTGAAAGAACGCTTTGAATAGACTAACGTGTGAACTGGAATTTAGCGTATTAACGTCGCGGTCAGAAACGTTCTTAGGTTCAAATCCGTGGCCGGAAAGTTCTCCTGGTAACAACCTGACACGGAACCTCATCACTGATCCCACTCATGGAGGTAACTAACGAGAAGATTATATAATCAAAGGCAGGGAGCCAGTATTATCACTGTCAAGTGTGCAGTGCACTACATATAACAAATGATGTTTACCCTCGTTAACGTTTAACACTCGCCGCTATCGCCGAGATTCCATCGCAGTCATGTGATAAGACATCGAGAGACTACGATGGAGTCTGAGACACGCTTTAAGTGTCGGGTGAATGAACCTTCGTAACGCTTTGTTTCTTTCTGCTATAACTATGCAATACTCCAAATAGTGCCTTTCCTATGAGAATAATAACTAGCTCTAGTTAGATAAAAGTTAAGGAAAAGTCGCCTTGACCGCGCACTTTACCAATGAAACCTCCATGCATTGGTTCGTTGGCAAACCGAGGACCGAGGAATACACGGCTGCATTCGACCACAAAAATTATCGGAGGTGCGGCGTCTATATACGTAATACATAGACGGAAGGAAGGCTCTACGCCAATAGCATCCCCAGACCATCCCGATTTCTAGATAGGTCAGTGGCCGCCCCTAGTGAAATTATGAACGACAGAAGTGTTGATGCTGCATCACCGAGTAGCAGGACTTCCTTTCTTGGCTTTGGGATTACAAGCGCGTCTTTTGTGGGTAACCAGCATGTGGCATACCACACCCACTCCTCGACCGCTGTATGGAACCTGAAACATTGCCACAGAGGCATAGTGTGTTGATTTTCATCTATCCCCGGACTCTTTGCGCACATACGAAATGTGCAACCATATTCCCAATCTTACTGTTTAATAATGAAGAGTAAATAAAAATCATTCTTCATTTCTATGCTCGATTCTCTTATATTTCATTTTTCTTCTATCTAATAGCGAAAGTGTAAAGCTTGGAAGCACCTATATACTTACGTACCAACATTGCGACAAGCAAACTTATTACATGATAAATCATGAAACAAATGCTGCCGGTGTCCTGTCTCCGGCCGACAGGGCATGTTTCGTTACCGAAGAACTGATATATCAACTACAAAAAACTAAGCATGAGTCAATTTGAGATATTGACTCATATTTGCAGTTTTCCTTCACTCCTCAAACTGTCTTCTCAGTTGTGTCCTCCTGTCATTAACTGAAGAAATACACTTTTGATGTTACAATTGAACTGATCCATATAGGAACCTGTACGAGTCAGCCTATTATTATTATTATTATTATTAAAACTTTACGCTTGAGCTCCCACGGACAGGTAATACAACCCAAATGAAGCATCTTGCAACACCGGGAAGCCCAAAACGCTGCTGAAGGAAATCCAGCAAAAAAACATTAACGGCTGACTTAAACGATTGCAGGCCAATACGACCAAAAGCCGATGCCGGCAACAAATTCCAAACCTTAGCCGACCAGGGCACGAAGCACCGACAGAACTGATTAACATCTGACAGCCCATAGTCCTTTTGAATTATAACATACTTTTTCTATGTTTAGAATGTGGGTTAGTGAAGGAATATTGCATGACCATATAGAAATGGCTTCATATCTACAAGTAAACATTTTCAGACCTTGCAAGAACCAGGGTTGTGGAATCGGATGGGACCAAGTTCGCCTCAGACTCATGGGTCCTTCCAGTTTCAGACTCCGACGCCGACCCCTTGATTGAACCTCAAAAATGTCTGACTCCTACCGACTCCAATTCTTTTTATTAATAAACTAGAGTGCACGCGCTGTCAAAAATGATAGCGAAAAATTTGTGATGACCCTTCTTCACTGATCATGCTTTCGTTGCTAATATGCTTCTGAAGGATACGTTAACGGCCAACTCAAATCGTCATAAGAGATGAGTACTCTCTGTTGCAATTCCTATGAGCAGCACACTCCTTCTTCCTTTCCTTAGATGACATACAAAGAAATTAGTTTTTCTAAGCTAGCATTCAAGTACCCTGAATACAATTCCCGTCACGTATCCTGAATACGCCGTGATACATTGAAAATATTGGGCTCCAACGATCATGCTTCGTCAAAGGCAGAAAGCAATCTGGAAAAAATAATTTGCTATATCTACTGCGCCTTAAAAATCGCTTCTCCTGTACGTGTTTCGTTAATAATCTTCTCAATTTGTACAACCTGACCTGAGAACAAATCCAGTTTGGATGTTTGGAGAAAAAAAATAAAAATTATTTAGACTCCACGAGAGCACTAAGGAAAGCTATAAATATTTTTGGATTTCAACGTTGGTTAAGCAAGAAGTGGATTTAGTTGTAAATATAAGGATTTCCACTTTGGCCATTTTCTGCGATTTGGTCTTGTATAATTCGCTTATCAATTTCCATGAGTACGCAACATAATTAAAAGATTTTCGCCTATTTCGTGAAGAGCGTGACGTGAAAGATACAATAATATAAAAATGTAAACATATAAATACACGACGGTGTTTAGTATATTCTTTCGATGGGCCCAGTGACTCCTGGCCTCTCAGAAATGTCCCGAAACGTTCGCTCGCTCGCTATATTTGCTAAATTTACACATTAACCATCGCCCCGCTTATTTCTCATATAATTTAATATTATCCATTTTTCTTTGCCCAGCATTAATTCAAACAAGGGCGCGTTCGATGGGCACACTCCCAACGAATAATCTAATCCGATTAGCCATTTCGAAAGTTTAGTTTTGAGCGTTGGACTCACCACTTTAAATCGAGTGTCAAGCGTTATCCACATACCGGCTACGCCAATGACATGCCAAAAAATTCAGATCTGTGTTTCAGCATCGACTGTTAAGCCATTTCAAGTGTTATCGGTTTGCGATTAGCTCCCGAAGCACGATCCAACGTAGCGCGCATAACTGCAGTTTTCGGAAAAATTTTAAATGCATTATATTGTCTCGCAAGAAGTAGGTCAATCGAATAATTGTCTCTTCCTTTACTTAAAGACACTTCCGTAGATCCTCTTTGATTTTTGTTTCTACGAGGAGATAAAAGGCATTTACTTGGAGTCCGACCTGGTGAGTACAGGGGATGCTGCATATACGACTTAGTCTGTGCATGAAGAATCTTCACAGTAATTGCTTGCCAGCAACTTTCTTAAATGATTGCAGTCTACTGCCGCCACTAAGTGGCGTGCTACCGTAACTATTAATCTAGTGTAGTTTGACAGAACTACAAAGGCCGCTTCACACATACGATTGCGTCGCATTTTACTGTACTATCCTTTCAAACATTTGAATGTTTCTTCGAGTCCTGGCGGACATAACTATGAGTTCACAACAGTACTGTTCACTTACTATAGTAGTTATGTTAGATCTGAGTGTATGCGTTACGCCTTCGAAATCTTCAGAATTGTGGCGTCAAAATTACGTCACACCACTGTGGAAATACCAAAGATTCCTCGCTGCAACAGTGGTGTGACGCAATTATGACATCACAGTTCTGAAAATTCAAGGGCGTAGCGATTAAACTCAAATCTGACGCAACCTTTACTAAAATATTAACCTTCAGGTCAGTTCGCTTAGGTGGCGCGCTGCCGCAACTAGTACATGCAACGCTTCAGATCTCAGTAGTGGTTTGTGATTGGCTGTTCCCATGCACTTTGTTTCAATTTTAGTGCGTCTTCAAGGAGAGATTTATAAGTGTCGACTAACTATAACGAGCTGGCAATAAACATGCCAACGGGAATCTTTTACCCCTCCGGACGTACGATCAAACTCAGAGCGTAGCAAGTTTTCATTCAGTAGGTAATGAGTGCGCACACGCTCTCAAGGAGGTCACAGTTCTAGGTGCATTCGAAAATGGGGTTCTATGACCGCGAAGTAGCGATTGGCTCATTGTACTAACTTTACTTTGGCACCACTTAAGATCGTTATAATTATGTATGATAATTGTGTATGTAGAGCGGATTCCATGAATTTTTCATAGATGCTTAAAATTCACGACATTCTTTTCACGAAATGCCCACAAACTTGGGTCTCAAAATCAAAAAAGTGCTATAAATTTCTTTGGCCAAATTCCACGCGAAAATGAGCTACTTTCCTTCCTGTGGGCTTTTTCCGCGATAAGACTCTTGCCCAGTCAGCAACTTCTGGTTCGGCGGCCATGTTTCAATTTGAATGAATCTGTCCGAGCGAAATTAGTGAGTTTTCTTGCCTTGACTCGAGATGCAATGGTAGATGACCGTTTCAGGCTACACCAGGTATGTGGCTCATGCTTTCACTTATAGGTTACAAAGACCCTAATTGGTAAATTATTCTACTTTGCTTGATAGGAAGTTTCAATATAATTGAATCCATCCAAGCGAAAGTAGTGCTTTTCTTGCCTTGACTAGGAAAGCAGAGGTGGGTGACAGCATACAGAGGCAGTATAGCGATTTTTGAAAATCCTTAGAACTGAAATATATGCAGCATGGATGTATGAAAACAACATTAAGGTGAATAGTACTAACATTTTAAGAATCTGCATTATAGAAATTTGTATCTAAAAGTGAAGATTACACGCATTCGAATAACCCACGCATCCTGACAAAGAAGTTCAAGAAGCACTCGAACAGCGTAGGATACTGTAACAACTATAAAATTACAATTCAAGATGCCGAATATTTTTTCTACCAGACTGCTGTAGCTATAGCTAGGAACAGTAACATTGTCTATATGTATTGCATTTGAAAGATAGTACTGTAGATGGTATAAGACATTGGATCCATTCAGTTTTCCTAATGTTGCAAGTGTCAATGATCTATAGTTTAGCGTATAATTAACCTTCAGTGCCTAGAGAAGTTATTATCACCCGCAAGCGAAGTGAAGAGAGGTGATAATGTTTTCGTTGAAGATTTAAGTACCTATGCATACATATTTGTATATATGTCTGTCAACCCTAAAAGAGGGAGAAGGAGTTGAGCAATGCTCGTAATTTTTGTAGGGAGTCAGGTGGGTTGACCTAGATGTAAAGAATACCAAAGAACTAGAATTAGCTGACCATCAGAAATGACGGTGATGAATCTCTTTGAAAGAAAGAGACCCCAATGATCGCTTGCGACACAACGGTCAAAAACTCAAGCATAAAGCTCGAAGAACAACCTTAAGTCAGCAGTTCTTTCCCTTTTTCATAGTCAGCATTTGGAATAGACTCCCTTCCGAAATCAACTCCTTTAAAAATCGTCTTGACATACATTGGGAGAAACATCCTCCACAGCTAAGAACTCCTTCTCCACGAGTCGCTAGTACTTAAAGGTCAAAGCTTCCCAGGCCATTTTAAGCTGACTTCTTCTCACTTATGCTCCATCTCTATATTTAAGCTCCGCATATCAG
>LQNS02277219.1:718351-731328 GCA_001587735.2 Parhyale hawaiensis
ACATATAATCCTTAAAACTGGATGACCTCTAATTATAACAGGAATGGGTTGGAGGATCCAACTTCAATTCCATTCACAATGCGTACCTTTGTCTAGACGCCTCTGAAGTTTTTCTAGTCAGAGGTCTCTGCTGTGTCTCCCTAGACCCTGGGCTGGTCTGGAGTTCAAATGTCCTGAAAAAAAAAAAAAATAAAGAAAATGATAATAATAATGAATGTCGGCCACAGTCAGAGGCGTGTGTAGGGCCTTTGACCTGCTTGCAGCCCTACAGTAGAGTGGGGGCCGCCGAGCCCAGAGGGCTCAAGACTAAATAAAGGGGTATAAAGTATGATATAGGTAATATTACTAGAGATATATAATATATTCTAGATACATACTATATAGTTACGTATATAGATACAAATGCATTCTCTTAGGCTACTTACCGCGAGGGATGCACTTATCTTGAAAGTTTCGATGAACACAAGTTTGGGGAAAAAAAATTAAGTCCATAAGATGAGCTATTTTCAATACCCGGCGTAGAACTGGGTTCAGAGGAAAGATTCCCGCCAGATACAAGTCTACAACCATCAGGATGCTTGTAATAACAGGCACAAGGGTGGTGTTACAATCACCTTGCCTTAGAGTAACTACAAGTCCACTCGGTTACTATAAAGACAAATCCCGGAAAGAACTGAGATTCAACTCTGCTGCATACAACAGGTGTGTACCAAAGGCTGGAGTTAGGGGGAAAAACTCTGGATACGCTAGCAGTAGGTTGTCTCAAACTGCTACGATCCACCCCTTACTAGCATGATACAACCGAACTAAGGGCTAGGACCTGTCGATGAGGGAAGTTCTCAGTTTATGCCTAAACCAGAACAGGACTCCCTGTAGTGAATGACGGGTTCTGGTTACTCATGTAAGGAACTAGGTAACTCTACCAAGCCATCTTATGGCGTTCCTTACGGTAGGGACCTTTGAGAAGATCCTCTAAGTCAAATTAACTTGTATATATCTATATAGGTAGGTATTGAATAATACATGGTTTTTGGATAATACTGGCATACCCAGTCTAGTAAATCAGAACCTATCCAGGAAGGGATCGTCCTTGAGCCTATAATACATGGTTTTTGGGTAAGACTGGCATACCCAGTCTAGAAAATCAGAACCTATCCAGTAAGGGATTGTCCTTGAGCCTACAGAAGTTCTCCGTACTAAGAGCCTAAGTAAACAAGACCTGACTTGACTTAGCAGATTTAGGTGGCGACTAGTTATATACCTTGCTCCAAAAACCTGCACTCACTAGTAGCTACCCCGTGGCATTATCCTGGTTTTCCCAGAGACCAAACGATTAAACAACTCGGCCCGGTCGAACACTGACCAGATATATATTAAGAACTCATATACGAGAGGGTTGGCCAGGGCGACCAAACCCTTATATCAAGGAAGGGAACTCTGCAAGTGAAGCTGAGACCCTCGAGAACAATGGGAACGTGAGAAGCTCATCTGCACTCTCTGAGTGAGAAGCACATTGAAAACATTGAGAGAAGTTTTTCAGATAGCTACTAGTCAAACCAGGCCACCGCCTGGTGCCAGAGATGAACAGAACAGAAACTCCCTGTCCCTCTTAGCTCAACAACCCAGCGGGGTACGGAGACCATCCGGGCCGGTGATATTCCTTTGATACAAGCGAAAAGTAGAATGAGGGACAGGGAAACGGACACCAGCAACGATGCTGAAGTCCTGCAGATGAGCTTAGGGCCAGAGAGGTTTCAAGAACCTTAATTTATCTGCACCCTCCAGTTCAGGGCGCCTCAGAACCCCTCCCTGCTCCATGAACTACACTGTTGGTATATCGGTGCTACCGACAGAGGTACTCTGCCGGGAACGAACCACTGCAAATTGTTGGAATGTTCCAATTTACACTTTTGCAGTGGTGAGCGTAAGGCAGAGTACCTCTGGAGGTTTACTCTTTTCCCAAAGCCCTTCGTTTTAGGCGGACCTTTTCGCTCGTCATGTCGAATGACTCTTGGCGCCCTGGACCTGGTATATATGGCAGAAGCTAAGGGGGTGCAGGGGTGAAGGAGCCAAGGGGGTGCAAGGGTGGAGGGGCCAAGGGCCCACAAAGAAAAAATTATCTATGAAATTTCCCAATTTTCACTCCTAGACAGGAAATGGGCTAATACTCAGATTTTTACCTGAAGCATCAAAATTTGACTACTACTACGAAGCACAGATATACACTTAGTCAAATTTTTACTTACCATGTACACTTAAACATTGCAGAGTAGCTACTTGTCATTAAATAGTGTGACGACTCAACCATCCTTCTGATCTGGAGTCCCCTCGAATCGTGGGTCAAGGTGCTACCGACAGAGGTAGCTACTCTGCCTTACGCTCACCACTGCAAAAGTGTACATTGGAACATTCCAACAATTTGTGCATTTACAATATTTTGCATTTTTGCACCATTTTGGATATTAAATTTTTTGTTTGGAGAATATTCTGTTCTGATTATTGCATATCATGGTGCAGAAATTAAGCTATCAAGTTGTGTCAAGTACAATAATTAAATACTGGTGCATGTATAACAGTTTCTGAGAAGTTATTACAAATTTTACAAGTTCCCCAAAATAACCTATATTTAACATTCTGTAACTCAGAAAGAATGAAACCTAGATCTAAAGTCTCCAAAAAATTCAAAGTTCCACCTAGAAGTTTTATTTGAACATTTGCTTGGTGATAGTCAATGAGAATAGAGTGGAGTTTTTATTTCCTTGAATACTGTAGGCATTTTATTTACTGGTCTGTCCAATTTTCAGTTAATTTGTAAAATAATCAGGCTTATATGATATTAGTGGCATGTTCCATACAATTAGGCTACCAAATAATAGAATAAAAAAAGTAATACTGTCACTAAACCATAATATATAACAATGCAATCTAATTAATACAGCTGCTCAAATTTCAGAATTCTTACATTTGTACCTCAAATGGATTCCATCACAATTTGCACTACTTGGGACTGAAACTATACAGTTTGTTCATAAAATATAAGAACTTAGGATTAGTCAGCATTAGGCATTAGACAATCTAGGTACTCCATTATCAATGGCAAACCCATAGATAAAGCCAAAAACAAAATATGTCCACAATTACAAAATCTTTCATTTTTTTTCTAGAACTTAAGACTGAAAATTCTCAATTAATTTGAAAATTTTAAGTGGGATTCAGGAGTTCGGCTAAAAATACCAACTCCAACTCTTAGAGCAAGTGAAATTTTGACTCCCCCTCAATTCCTCCACAACCCTGGTTTTGTATATATTTAGATATTTATAAGGAAGATTTTATTGAAAGTCTTCTGGGCTTTTTATTTATTTAACCCAAGCTTTTGAGCTATTAAGCATAGCCCGTCTTCAGGGGAACCAAGGAGCTTTAATATTAAATCTCCTTGAGGGGAACAGAACTTCAAATTCAATCAGCATAACCAAGTTGGAAAGTACACAAACATTGTATCCTAGCTACCAATACCGCAAAAAAATATAATGAAATATATCGCAAAACATTGAAATTTTGAGAGTAAAAGAAAGTTCATTTTTAGTGAGATTATAGGACACGGCAGTAAGCTTCAGAAAATTGAACATGTCTATTGAATGAATTAGGATTGCAATGTGAATGGAATGCTTCTAAAAGTCTTCTAGATTTTGAATTTGATTCACTGCATAATAATTTTGGAGACTCGATAGCCATTGCCACATTGCAATCCTAATTCATTCAATAGACATGTTCAATTTTCTGAAGCTTACTGCCATGTCCTATAATCTCACTAAAAATGAACTTTCTTTTACTCTCAAAATTTCAATGTTTTGTGATATATTTCATAATATTTTTTTGCGTTATTGGTAGCTAGGATACAATGTTTGTGTACTTTTCAACTTGGTTCTGTTGATTGAATTTGAAGTTCTGTTCCCCTCAAGGAGATTTAATATTAAAGCTCCTTAGTTCCCCTGAAGACGGGCTATGCTTAATAGCTTGAAAGCTTGGGTTAAATAAATAAAAAGCCCAGAAGACTTTCAATAAAATCTTCCTGATGAATACACCTGGGTGTCTACGCATATTTCAAGAAATATTTAGGTATTTGTGTATGGTATATTAATGCATACATACCTACTGTAAAATAGAGTAACTTGGGACTATTTTTGAGGTTATTTGTTAACTTCTGACTATTAATGATTTTTGCGACAAACCGGGTGTCATTTTGTAGGTCTGGATGAGAGCTACAGCATGGTAGATGAAAAAAATTCTAGCTTTTAACCATGGCTGGCAATAAACGAAAAACGAACGTCCCGAATTACCTCTGCCTCCCGGGCTTCTCGAGATACCTACCTGTAAAAAATGTGTTAGAAAGAAGTTTTAAAACTGTTTTTAGAAGCTCAGATGTCATTGATTAGAAGTGTTCATCTTGTATTTTTTGACCATATTAATATTAGTCTAATTTGTTGGATGAAGTTTTTGAAGTCATATAGCTACCTATACTTGTGGAGTAACATTGAATTATATTTCTACTATCATTTTTTTCCCTAGTCTCTAAAAATTTCTCAACTCTATTCTATACAAGTACATGCCTTATTTGCAAGCAGATGTCATTGACAGGTACTCTTTGGTAAAAAACTGTCATTGATGAAGTAGCTACTGCGATGGTGAATCCTCTGTATGACGTTTTGATAAACGTTACAATACAAAGCATTCCTTACAATGATGTAAGACTCCAGCTAATGTTCTGAAGTATAATATGTTCTCTACACTTCTCAGTGCTCAGTGTGTCCTTCCTGACGTAGCTAATTCCTCCATAAAACGTAACTAAAAACTAGTTTATGATACCGCACTGTCGCAATTACTGCAAGCTAATATCCAGTGCCAGTATCCAGCACATTTTTTCTTGTAAATACCTACTAATACTTATCGCCGGGAACAACACTGAATGTTGTCATCATTTTCAAGTTAAATCAGACCTTTTAACTGAAAAAAATTATTGATAAACACTTTTAACTGGGTGTCCTGAATTACCTCGGCTTGCAGGAATGGCCGCCATTTTGTTTTGAGAAGAGGTAGATAAATTCTGATAATGAGATTCTATAGCCAACACCCTAGGCTACAATGCTATTTAAGCAACTTTTTGTTCTCTGCCTTTCAGATTTTTCTCCCCAGTCCTTAGCAGGGGGACTTTGAAAAAAAGGAAAAATACAGTTTTTCTAGAATTTTTTTTTCTAGTATTTGATTGAGCTAAATTGAATGCTTTCTATGCTGAACCGATAGCAAAAATGTTGAAGTTTATCGCCCTATTTTTAGATTATCGAAACTGCATTGTTTGGTTTCTATAGCCCTTAATAAGTGAAGTGGGACAGCTGTCCCGAGTTACCCCGGAGTACGGTAATGTTGCATGGTTCCAGCAGTGATAAGGTATATAACCTTAGTGAATTGTAAGGAAATGCTGCTAAAAAATAGCCATTATTAATAGCCTATAGCTAATAAGTCACTTGTTAGCTACATATTTATACAGCTACCTAGCTACATCTTTAGCAGGGCAGTGGACCAACTCCAACTCCTGGGTTTTAGCTACCAGTTTCCAACTCTGTCATCTGGTTCTATCCAGTTCCTAATTCTTCTTAGTCCTAAGAAGTTAGCAGCTCCGACTCTGCAATCCTGATCCTACGCACATGTGCTCCTTGGCTTTCCTGACAAATTCCTATGTAACACACCTTCGGCTGAAAACCAAGTTAACACTGTAACAGTTGCGTGTCTCAAGTCAGTGAGATGGGCATTGATGCATAAGACCCGTACCTTACCTGGTGTACGGTATTAATTAAGCCTACTATACTCTTGATTCAAACTATTTGTCATTGATATTCTTCAGTAGAAAAGGAAAAATGCAGAAGGCCAAAAAATGACACATCATGTTTTTACTAGCTGTATATTTTCTTATTGTTGCAATGGCAGTACTAATCACTTGTGGAAATTCTGTGGAAGTAATCAAACTTATACCTATTTCAACATTACTGAGGCTTGCCCATCATATGTTATGGGGAGCAACATCCCTTGAGCAGCCCCATAGTTTTCTTTAGTTAGCTAGGTCTTTGGGATGTCTTTCCCTTGTGCTCACTTTACTGCCTACTACATACATACTCCCACTGACTGGGTTGGCTGGTTTAAACCAAATAAAACACCATGATTTAAACCAATCAAAAAAGATGTTTTTTGTATTCAACTTCGTTTTTATTCATAAACATTGCCAAATGAACCGTTTTATTCCTAAAAAGTATCAAATTTTAGTCACACAACTGAAATGATAAGCTAGCTACTGTGTTTCATTCCAGGAATCCATTTGACTGCTAGGACATGGTCAACTATTTCGAATGTTTATTAAAAACCTATAACTTTTTGAGTCTTGTGTTATTTAATTTCAGAGATGCATGTCTAATTATATTCTGGAAAGCTAAAAGCTACTGAAAATTAGAAGTAGTTGTTAGATAACTACCGTAGTTGCTGTTAGATAGCTAGTGAGCTTATGAGAAGAATGCAAGTATATAGCTATTTCACTTTCTTCAGTTCATTACTCTGTTATCAATTAGCTAGGTAGTAGCTTTCTATATCTGTCAAGTTGTAGTGTAATTTCAAGTGTTTTCAAGTTTTTCAAAGGACTTTATTTTGCAATTGCAAATCGTAGCATCTCTGCAGTCTGCATATTAAATGTAACCATAGCAAATACAGATTCTCTGCCAACTGCTTTTTTGTAACCCCTTTATCTTAAAATTATTCCTCAACAATAGGAAGTTAGCTAAAGTAAAGTGACTAAGATTCTTGAAGATTAGCTGGCTACATACATCTACACAGCAGAAAACCCTTTAACCCGCACCCAGACCTAGGCTGCCACTGCAGCCAGGCATGTGGCAGGCATTAAAAATTAGGGAATGAGTTGTTGCAACACACCACCAGAATTGACTTGCCGACGTGGAAACCGTGACATGTCGCTATAATAAGTGCACACCAAATCTACAGTGCTCTACCGTCAATGAGAAACGCTTGGTACAGTACAGTCTGGCTGCAGAGCCCGCCAAAGGAGGGTGTGTGTCTGACCTTTTCGTGTGTGGAGGGTTGCTCTGGGCACTTCTGGCTTCTGGAGCAGCCAGTTCACTATGCGCTGCGATAGCGTGCGGCTGCTAGGGCAGCCTCATTGTAACTGTTCTAACTTCTTATCACAAAAACCATCATATCTTTATTTCTAGGTAAAAAATAAAAACACCATTGAATTTGTGGTGCTTTCCTCTAGCTATAACGAAATCATCAGAAACAGCCCAAAAATTGTATAATAAAAAAATGGCCAGTTAGGGTAGAGGCGTTAGTCTCCAATCACCAGCTTAGTCTCCGATCACTTCTACAGCCCTCCATTAAAAAACTGCTGCAAGACAAACCATTAATGCTAGAAAGATCAACTAGGGCTCAAATTGTAGCCAAAGAAATGCTTAATATCTCCTGCAAGTCGTAAATTGTAATTCCCCAAACTCAAAGTTTAGGAATATTTTAAATGGAAAAATTGCATGAAAATCTGCCTAATTTTTTTTTTTGTAGTATGAAAACTACCACTCTTGGGAAATAATTTTTTGAGGGGTTTGCTTGCACAAAGTTGTGATATCAGTGTTTGACATCGTAGGACACATAGCTATTGGACTAGCTGCTGGTAATTTTTTCATGAGTCCACTTAGCCCCCCTATGGGGGGTGGGGTGATCGGACATTGCAGGCAAAAAGCATGCAAATCGTTAGTCTCCAATCAAAATTCAAAATTATTTCTTTAGAACCACGATTATCTACAGTTCATTGTAGTTAGTTGGCGCACCTTTTAGCATTTTGCTGCATATTCTACTATTTGTACTTTTCTTGTTTCAGGATGGTGTTAGTCTCCGATCACCATAACGGTTACTGTGGTCGATCGGTCGACCACAGTGGCCGACCGCAGTGAACGACCGGTCGGACATTGCAGTATATTGATCGACCACAAAGGTCGACCAGATTACTGCAATGATTGACTAGTCGGATATTGCGGTACATTGATCCACCACAGTGGTTGACCAGATAATCGCAATGATCGACTGGTCGGACATTGCGCTTTATTGATCGACCACAGCGGTCAACCATATAACCGCAATGATCGACTGGTTGGACATTGCAGTATATTGATCAATCACAGTGGTCAATTAGATAACCGCAATGATCCACTGGTCGGACATTACAGTGCATATATTGATCAACCTCAGTGGTCAACCAGATAACTGCAATGATCGACTGGAAGGTGCATAAGATATCAACTACCTGAGCGTGTTGTGCATCATATAGGCTATTGTGTCAATATGCTCGGCGCTCAAGATACCAGCTGTCTATGCATGTTGTGTATCATATATTGCGTCAATATTCACGGCGCTCAAGGTACCAGCTGTCTATGCATGTTGTGTATTGTATATTGCGTCAGTATGCACAACGCATAAAGTATCAGCTGTCTGTGCATGTTATGTATCGTACATCGTGACAGTACCTATGCACGGCGCGCTTTGTAATCCATCCCTTAGCCTAACCTGCTGCGGCAGCGCGACTCCACAAGGCTCCCGGAAGGTAGAACGGAAACAGGACTCTGTTCTTCATAAAGAAGTCAATCCCCCTCACAAGGGTACAATTGCCACTGTAGTTATTGGGGGAGATCCTTCGCCACGGTGTTTGCCGCCTAATGTTGCTGTGAACAGGTCGGCAATCAACGGCTAGGCCACAGAAGTCACCGGGAACCCATCGAGTCAAAGGTGAAGTAGCGCGAGGCTGTTGAGTTAGAGTTTAGGAGTTGAAGTTGAAGAGAGGGTCAGTACAGGATGAGGTTAGGTGAGACCAGAATCGGTTGGGAGTAAAGGGTGCCTTGTGTGGCCGTAGCGTGCGGTGCAGCAGTGGCAGCTGTATTGGTTTTTTCGGTTGCATAGTGCGCTCTACCCGCCCCTGACCTCCAAAAGCACACCACCTGACCACGACCCCATAGCATTTGGTCTGTCTGTGCATGTTGTTTATCGTATATTCTGTCAGTATGCACAGCGCATGAGGTACCAGCTGTCTTTGCATTTTGTGTATCGTATATCGCGTCAGTATGCACGGCGCCTGAAGTATCAGCTGCCTGTATGTATCACTTATAGTATATTGCGTCAGTATGCACTGCGCATAAGGTATCAGCTCCCTGTGTGTGTCACGTATAGTAGCTGTAGTGCGTCAGTATGCACGGCGCATAAAGTACCTGAGGCTTGTGCGTGTCACGTGTGGCTAGTATAGGTATTGCGTCAGTATGCACGGCGCATAAGGTATCAGCTACCTGTGCGTGTTACGAATCGTAACACCAAAGAAAAAAACATGCGAAACGTACGTCCCCATTGGAGGTGCTACCTTTATTGAGTTGTGTGGCTAACAAACAATCAAATCCCGGCAAAATATAACATCCTAAGCTATGTAAATATTTTTTCATGCATGAACAAGTCATGGATTTGACTTTTAAGTGCATGGTTCTCGCTCAAACACGTTCTTTCATAAAATTTATGTGATCAAAGTTGAAAGGTGATCGGAAAAATGGTCTTGTAAATATCTCGAAAACAAAGTTAAACTTGAGCTCGAAATATGTTTCTAAAATTTTTATATTGTTGCCCAAGGGAGGTGTAATACACAGACATTCATTTTACAAACCATAAATATGCTATTCCAAAAGTTGAGTTTTGTACTATTTTTGGGGGTCTCGTTAGTGTTACGGGACAAGCCATAACTCCATATATTGAAGTCAGATCCATATGAAAATCACTCAGATGTTAGAAAACAAGTTTATCTAGCAGATGTTAGAAAACAAGTTTATCTAGCAGCTCCTATAGCTTTGTTTAATAATCTCAATGTTTTCTATTTTTCCTGTCAACCGATCATTAGTGGTCAAAATTGATCGGAGTTACTGTTTCGCCCAAAGTGTCCGATCAGCCCACTATAACCGTTATAACAAAAAAACTATTACATAGGTATTGCATAATATACTTACTCTCAAAAGAAAGTTCAATTCATGCTCTTTCTTTTGATGTGTGACAATTACCAGTTCTCGTCATTTGCATGGGAACTATAAAGCGCGGAATTTTTTTCTTACAAAAAGCGATCGGAGACTAACGCTCCTACCCTAGTGCGCTCTACCTGCCCCTGACCTCCAAAAGTGCACCACCGGACCACGACCCCATAGCATTTGGTTTGTCTGTGCATGTTTATTGTATATCGCGTCAGTATGCACGGCGCATAAGGTACCAGCTGTCTGTGCTTGTTGTGCATCGTATATCGCGTCAGTATGCACGGCGCATTAGGTACCAGCTGCCTGAACATGTGCATCATATATCGCGTCAGTATGCACAGAAAATAAGGTATCAGCTGTCTGTGCATGTTGTGTATCGCATATTGCGTCAGAATGCACGGTGCATAAAGTACCAGCTGCTTGTGCTTGTCTCGTATAGCTAGTACATTGCGTCAGTATGCACGGCGCATAAGGTATCAGCTGCCTGTACGTATCACGTATAGTATATTGCGTCAGCATGCACGGCGTATAAGGTAAGAGCTGCCTGGACGTATTACGTATAGTTTATTGCGTTAGCATGCACGGCGCATAAGGCATCAGCTGCATGTACGTATCACGTATAGTATATTGCGTCAGTATGCACAGCAAATAGGTATCAGCTGTCTGCATGTTGTGTATCGCATATCGCGTCAGTATGCACGGCACATTAGGTATCAGCTGCCTGTATGTATCATGTAGCCTAAAGTAGGTATATTGCGTCAGTATGTACGGCGCATAAGGTAGGCCTATCAGCTGCCTGTGCGTGTCACAAATCGCAACACCATAGAAAAAAAACTTGCGAAACATACGTCCCCATTGGGGGTGCTACCCAAACTTATTGAGTTATGCAGCTCACGAACAAACAATCAAACCCCGGCAAAAACATATCCTAGGCCATGTTATAGGTTTTCATGCTGGAACAAGTCACAGATTTTACTTTTAAGTGCATGGTTCTTGCTCCAACATGTTTTTTCATAAAATTTATGTGATCGTAGTTAAAAGGTGATTTGAAAAAAAAAAACGGTCTTGGAAATATCTCAAAAACAAAGTTAAACTGCTCAAAAGCAAAGTTAAACTGGGGCTCGAAATATGTTTCTAAAATTTTTATTTTGTTGCCACAGGAAGGTGCAATACAATGAAGTTCATTTTACAAACCTAAAATATGCTATACAAAAAGTTTACTTTTTTACTATTTTTGGGGGGTCTTGTTTGTGTTATGAGACAAGCCATAACTCCATTTATTTGAGTCAGATCTATATGAAGATCATTCAGATCTTAGAAAACAAGTTTATCTAGCAGCTCCTATAGCTTTGTTTAATAATCTCACTGTTCTCTATTTTTCCTTTCTATCGATCAATAGTGGTCAAAATTGATCTGAGTTACTGGCTCGCCCAAAGTGTCCGATCAGCCCACTATAGCTAACCATTATAACAAAAAAAAATTATTAATTGTAGAATAATGTACTTACTCTCAAAAGAAAGTTCAAGTAATGCTCTTTCTTTTTATATATAACAATTATCAGTTATCATTTTTATGGGAACTATGAGCCGCGGAAATTTTTTCTTGCAAAAAGTGATTGGAGACTAATGCCTCTACCCTATGCAAAAAATATTTAGTCAAAAGTCTATGAATTTTCTCACAATATTCTGACTTGAATATTAAAAATTCCTAAAAACTGAACCTACCATATAAAATTGCTACATTTATCTACAAATCTACCAAAAGCCATTAAACCATCATTTGAAATGGTTTCTCACTGAATGGCAAAATAGTAGCTACCTTCATAATGGTTATTTTTGGCAGCAATTATGTCGGCGTGGGTTAAGCGTTAGATAAAATACCTAGAACTCGAGAAAAACAATAAAATATTTGAAAAAATTTTTTTGTTTTAGCCAAAATTCCATGGTTCTTTGTTTAGCTAAAATACCATGGTTTTTGGTTTAAACTAAAAACCCTTGGTTTTTGCCAACCCTGCCTACTGATGTTTAAACAATTCAGGACTGAGACTTGGCCAACCCATAGGCAGCAGCAGGAGCCACCTGTAATTAAGTACGTGGATGTGGGGAGGGGGCTCACAAATAACTAGCTGGAAGCCTAGGACCAAGGCCAGATTCAGAACTTGAGTTGAAACTGAAGTAGCTACCGTAGGTAGAGCCTGTGTTGGTTTATTAGTTTCATATTATAATTCATGCTTCCAGGATTTGTATATAAATCAGTTGTTTTTCCCTTTCATTCTTTTCTCTCATTTCATATTGCTAAAGGTAAAGTCAACTTTAACCGCACCCTCCACTGGGAAACCCACTTGCACTGGTTTGTGCTGCTGATGTAGGCCAACTGGCCCCAGAGGAGCAAGTACAGGCTGCAGCTGCTATTCGTTATATAATAAAATGCTTCGTGTATTTATTTATTGATTTTGTGTCCGCCTTGAAGGAAATAGGCAAAAAATAAGCCAGGTTGCAGATTTTCTCAATTGATGACCAGGTTGCAGAAGATAGCGAAGGCTGTCCTTATCCCTTTATCTGAAGACACTTCTTGAAATCGGAGCACTATGTATGTAGCTTATGGAGTCCGATTTTATAACTTTTTTCTCTTAGGTGACCAGATCGACATGTAAATTCGGCAGATGGTCGACAAAGCGCTCTGAAGGTGGTGATTTATCACGGGCAGTAGACAATAATTTCTTCTAGCTTACTACTGTTTTTCTTATTTGATGAAGCAGTTTTCTCTTCAAAGGCCAAAATTTTCGAATTTCAAACAAAACTGATATTTCCGTTGGAAAGATGACATCATCGGTATCATTGCTACGGAGCGCCAAGATTGTATCTATATAAGCTAACTGGT